>VWZT01005469.1:0-36689 GCA_013397055.1 Pachycephala philippinensis
TAGGTGCACTTCAGCTGGGCTGTCCATTGCACCAACTCTGGCCTGTCACCCTCAGGCTCATCTCTAGATAGCCTGGCCTTATCCCCTTCCCCCTTCTAACCCAGTTAAACGACTGACTGTATTACTATCTGCAATGTGATATTGTAAAGAGATGGAATGTAAACCTGTCAAACTAGACTGCTCAGTTATGGTTATTAAAAGACAAACAAGGATGTTACTGATTTTGAGCTATCTGATTCTGAATTTTTGAGCTATCTGATTTTTGAAAGAAGTATTTCTAAATGACTGAAATGATGTCCTTGATTCATATGTAGGCTGAGCCCCAGTGGTGCCATAATGAAAGAAAGTAACAAAAGGATCCTTTTGGTGAAGCTGGTGTTTGAAGTCCTAGAGTTCCCCAATGTGTCCCAGCAGCTTTCAAATATTTCAGTCACACAGCAGAAGCTCCTTTAACTGATAATTACATCTGCAGTTGGGAAATAATACAGTGGAGCTTCAATAGGCACGGTATAACTGGTAACAAGCACAGTGAATATGACTGTACCCATAGCTCTCAGGAGTGTGGGCTGTGCATGCCACTGCTGTACCAAGGGATGATGTACTCCTGCAGAAAAGCTGCACCCATATATTCTGGGGAGAGATCACAGAACCACAGAATTGTTAGGTTGGCTGCCCCCAACCATAAAGTTTTCAACTGGTACCTCCTTGTTTGTTAGTACAAGGTCCAGCAACACACCTCTCCTCACTGGCTCCTCCACCACTTGCATCAAAGTTATATTCAGTAAACTGCAGGAACTTCCTGGACTGTGTGTGCTGGGCTGTGTTCTCCCTCCAGCAAATACCAGGGTGGTTGAAGTCCCCTCCAGAGCCTGTGACCACAAGGGTATTTCTAAAGGCTCACAGAAAGCCTCATCACCTTCCTCCCTCTAATCACACAGCCCATGGTGAACACCCACAACAATGCCACCCAAACTGTGCNNNCTGTCCCTTAATTCTTATCCATAAACTCTCAGCCGGGTAGAGCTTGATACATTTCAGTTGCTCTCTCACATAAAGAGCAACTCTACCACCTCACCTCTCTGACCCGTCCTTACTAGAAAGCAGATTCCCATCATACCCACCATCCATGGCAATATTCCAATCATGTGTGCGATCTCACCATTTCTCAGCAATTGCAATGAGATCATGGCCCTGTGAACACATACATTTCCAGTTCTTCTTATTTATTCCCCATGCTGTATCCATTTTTATGCAGGCACTAACATAAATACATATTGTATATATAAAATAATACAATCAAGCCACCACGTTCCCCAGGAGGGATGTAAGAGGACTCACCATAGCCATGAGCACCCACGATGTGTCTTGTGCTTTGATCCTCAACTTCAAGGGCAGCCAAGGTACATCTGTCTCTGCACTGGTGGCTATGACCTGCTTCCCAGGAGGAAGCAATGGCACAATTGTTGCCACCTTGGACCCCACTCCTCGAGTCCTTCAGTTTAAAGCCCATGGGACCAAACTGGTCAGCGTGCTGCTGAAGATTCTCTTGCCCGTTTTAGCCCAGGGGATCCCCTTCCCCCGTAATAGGCTACAATCACAAAACCACAACCCACTGTTATAAAAGCCAAAAACTTCTCAATGGCACAAGCCATGAAGCCAGACACTGATATGCACAATGTGTCTGCCGCTGGCTGTCCTGATTTCTCTTACACGGAGGACAGATGAGGAGATGACTTGGGCATGGGGATGACTCGGGATGTTTTTCACCTGCCTCACCAGGGCTTTATAGCCTGCCTTGATCCCACCTATTTTTTGGCTTGTGGTGTCATTTGTACCCATATGAAAAAGTGATGGGGGTAGTGGTCTATGACAGGTCAGGGTACCGTCTCAGCAACACCATGGATCCCAGCTCCTGGAAGGCAGGTACCCCTCGTGACTGTCTATCAGGCTGGCAGTTGTGTGACGCAGTGCCCCTTAACAGAGAGTCACCCACTACAACTCCGTGTTTCTTTTTACAGTAAGGTGCTACTGGTGAGGTTCTCCTTGTTGGCCTTGCTCATGGGCATCTGAAGCCTTTAAAGCACCATATCTCTTTTTGCACTACATCAGCATAGCAGAACAACCACTTTGTTTCCCCTGTGCTCCAATCTCCCCATACTCATTCGATCTTTTTGCTTCTGTTGACTTGCTGGAAAGGCTACTTCTCATATAAGCAGGGCTCTCTACAACTTCCAAAACTCAACTTGCCTGATACATTTATGAAGCTCTTAAGTAATCTGAAAATAGAGGTATTTTCCCTTTCTTTTCAAAATCCATATACCCATGGCTCTCTATGGCTATCAAATTCATTCCTTACATGTTCTTAATTTGCTGTCAGGTGATCTGCTCCTGTGCTGGAGTGAGGATCCAGATCTAATCTATCCATCATCAAACAGATGTACAGCACAGTGAATTATGTACAGCAAAGTGAATTATGACATTGATCTCCACATACATAACTGCAGAGAGTGTCATGCCCTTCCTCTCACGACACTCACTCCCCAAAGGCATAATTACAACTTCTATCTGCACAACAAGCTGGTCACAATCACAAGGAAATACATGCTGCGTGTCTTGTGCTGTGATTACCAGTAAGCTAATGGTCTGCTGGTTTCAAACACTGATGTTTTAATGTCGCTGTGAAGGTCCTAATTTAAATCCTGCTGATACAAAAACTGTTCTTTGTATAATGGAAAAAAAATGGGATAAGAAAGAGAGATTAAAAGTTAAAGAAATTAAATTAGGTGGGGATAAAGGAGGATAACTAAAGGTCTGAGATTAATGCCACAGGCAAAAACTTATCTCATTTGACATATGACAGTCTTGAATCTTCTTACTTCAATATGCATCACAACATCCCTGAAGTAGGTCAATTGCACAGGTTAGAGAGGAAACAGAAGAAAAGTGATTATAAAGCTGGTCTTTGTTTTCTGATTTTCTCTAGGCAAGAATCAGAATGCATGAGGTCACAGAAACAATGCTGAGGAACCAAAGAGAACAACCTGGCCTTTTGTCTGCCATGTTACCTGCGGTTCTCAACTGCCTCACACTCCTGTCTATAACATGCAAGGAAAAGGACTGCCTAGTTAAATCTTCAGTGATCCAGATGCATGACGAATTTTACCTTCTGTATTTGTGTGGTTTGAAGTCTTGCTTTACTCAAGGGCAGCTGTTAAGTCCTTTGGCAACTGTGCACAGAAATTTTGATGCACATTTGAAAATCCTTTTACAGGCCACAATAATAATTCATTCTCTTTCAAAAATACGTGTCAGGGAAAAAAAGGATTGTGTTCTCCCTTGTCAAAAGCATTGTCACTATTCTATTGCAAACACAGCTTAAAAATGTAACAACCTGGTAAAGTAAGAACTGTTTCCAATTTTATAATAAGTAGCAAGAAAACAAAGTTACCAGAATCCAACAATTTTGAGAAGTTACCTGAACCAAACCCCTCTGCTCTTGCTCCTCCATGTACCCAAAGGATAAAAATTTCCAAAAGATGCCCTTCGCTGCAAAAGCACTTACCTGATCTAAGCCAATGTGTAATGATATCACAGTGTGTTAGTCAAGGAAGTGTCTGTCTCAAAGGCCAATGAAAACAATGTTAGTTTTGCTGGACTTTGTTCCTCACATAAATAAGCAGATAGCTGCAAAATATTAGGGATAATCTACACTACCATGTACCTACATTGTCATGATACTGTCCTCCCTTTTCCTGTCAAATCAGAGGGAGCAGAAAAACGGAAAACACTCTTGAGCCTATGTGGCTTTCTAAGCAAAGTGGCGTACATTTTTCTTTTTAAATGGGAATACCCCAACAGTGTTACTCTTGAGTAACATAAATCAGCAGGAAGGTCCACTGTCAGTTCTTCAACAAAAGTATTCATGTGCTATCCTGGAGAGAACTCTAAAGGCAACAGGTTACATATCAAAAAATTGTTGGAAGCATTGCAGTATTTGAACATCCATTACAGCTCTCTGCTGCTCTATTTCAAGAAATGGGTGATGGCACTAAAATTTGCCATTTAATTGTCAATTTCACCACAAGACAAGTCTTACAATGCAAATACTGCAAAACGGTATGCAAAGCATCTGAATTAAACTCTCCCTGAAATCAGAGGACAGAGACCTAAGTTCCTGCACTGTATAAGCCAGATCCCTTAGACTTTAAGCAAACTTACAATGGTTGTTATTTGACTGCAATCTTACGTCCTCCCCTTTACTGATTACTTCTGCTGCTGCTGCTTCAGAGAAATAGAAGAGAAACTCTGCAATGCCACTGAACAGAAAACTCTTGCTGCCTGTTCCAAGCAAAGCTAGTTTTACTCCAGACAATAATCAGCCTGATAAACCCATTAGAATAGCTCTGTAACTCTTCAAGGCAAAGAGAATGCTGCCATAAAAAGCTGCAGAGTCATGATGATGTGTCAGTATAACTTATCTGCCCTGGAAGATCCATTTTCACCATAGCAACAAAATTAGGTTTGTTGGATTGCTGTGTTTGAGCAAGTCTGTATGGCATTTACATATATATATATATTCTAAATTAGCATGGAAAACCATTAGAATACTTCAGCAAGCAGAAACTATAGTGCAGGTGGAAAAAATGCAGCCTCTTCTGGGACAGAAAATCTAGCAGCCATTTGGCAGTGTAACAGCTTACGAAGGGAAAAGAGAGTTTATTAACCCATTGAATGAACATAAGGAAAAAGTATGTACGTTTGTACAACACTGGAGCCTGGCCAAGTTATCAATGGAAAAACATTCCTCCCTACTTGTTAATAGCCTTGTTCATACAATACTTACCATGAACGGACAATTTCTGGGCAATGATGTAGTTTTGGCTTTCCATGCTGTGTACCACAGCACAGCTTTTATTTTCCCTAACTACTGATGTCTTCAAGAAACAAACATCCTGGCTGCCCATTAATTTCACAGGGACACTGGAAGACACATGCTGTTCTAAGGGCCCCTCTCCAGAGGGGCTGCAAGAGGCAGCAAGATGAAATATTACCAGAAATAGCAAGCAGCACAGTCTTGGTGATGCACTCAGAACCAGACCTCCTGTCCGCAGCACACAGATATTCCAGCAGTTAACTGAAAAACACAGGCCCCATATCTGACAAAATTCAGCATGACATTAACAAGCAGCTGTAATTGACAGGTTAATATCACAAAAGAAAATTTTGTTCTTAAGATGATTACTGTGCTAAATTCATTTTCAGTGGGCCATTAGAAGAAATAGGCAGTTCTAACTTCTAACTTCGCAGCCCTTATGTCCTCTAATGCAAGGCATTTTCTGACTCTTTGTGCTGACTTAGAAGCTTGTATGTGTATGAGAATATTCTCAGTGCATATCAAGAGATGATTCATGAAAGGAAAGCCATTTTCCTTTCATGAATCTCATTTCCTTTCCTCTTCCTCGAAAAGGAACCAGAGTACACAGGACTTTATACTTACAAGTGACAGCACTTTCCAAGAAATTTCAGGTTTTATCAGCAAGCACATGCATGCACACACGCACACACAAGAATCCACACACAGGCATACACAGAAGGCTGCAGAAAAGCTATCATTGACTGACAGGTTTTGGATCCAGCATAATTCCAAACCAGGAACAAAAACCATATAAAGAGAATGTGAGTATTTTGATTGCATAAGCCCCATAAGAACTATGTTTACTATTAAAGTATAGGCCAAAGATGCTTGGATTTACAAGGCACTCAAAACTTACTATTGTCTGTGCAAAAGGAGCTACTATCATTTAAACAGATTATTCCAGTATGTCACCAATAGGTAAGATCTGATTCTTTACATGCCATGGGGTCCATCTGGTATTTGGAAACCAAAGAAAGCTTTGCCACTAATTTCATTGAAAATGAGTCTGGAAAATCAATAAGCAAGAGTATCTTACCTCTTTTAAAGAAAAAAACTAAGCAGAATAATAATATATCAATGTCATTAACAAAGGACAGTTAGAGAAACAATTTCAAAAGATGCAATAACTTGACCTACACCAACGGCTTTTGCAAGATTCATGGGCTAAGAAAAATTTTGAACAAAAATAAGTCAATAAACATCAAATGCACAATTGGATCAAAAGTTTTGGAAGAGAAAAAATAAAAGGGTTATTTTAAGATGTAAGTAGCCAAAAATAAGTTGATTTGCTCTATCATCAAATTCCGCTGTAAGAGGGAGGCACCCTGATTCCACCGGAGTAAAATTTTCTCTTTTACAGATTAATTGCAGGGTTAATACAAACTGAGTCCTCTAAGTTGGCATCCATCATCCAATTCTAAAGTAAGGCAACAGTAAGAAAGTTAATTGTTCCATTCCCTGCAGTAGTACCTCATTAACAAGCATGCTTAGATTATTCTTGCATGGCCAATTTCAGTGGCCACTGAAGCTGAGTACAATCTATTTCAGCATTCTCTGGGTTCTTGCTCTTTATTCTTTTAGCTCAACCAATCATAACACCTTGGCCTGCTTGACTTTCTTTGGCAGTTATTCATCTGGCAGTTTAGCCATTTTCTGCTATTTCAACTTAGTGCTCAGATGTATTGCATCACCAAGAATAATCCGGTGCCCTCAGTGTGTAAGACTTTTGCAAACATCTCCTCCCACTTTCAAGATTACAGAAAACTCTTAAAACTTTCCTATTGTCCTTTACGTTATTCCTTCAGGCAGTAAAGTTTCACCACACTCCTGGAAGTTAATGTTGTGTATGGCCTTAGATTGAGACTGTCCATTGCCCTGAATCACGTGCTGCCACTTACACATTTCCAGCATCCAGTGCATGGCTTATCCAAAGAACCTTGTGTTTCTCTCATTCACATAGTCACATGATCAAATCATTAATAATTTCTCGGAATTTAAAAGCTGTTCCAAGCTTTTCCTTTGGGACCACCAACATTAAAAGTAAATATCAAGAGAGTTTTATGCTTCTGCTTAAAAAAAAAAAAAACAAACAAAAAAAAGGAAAAACCCAATTCAAAATGTGTATGATGTTAAAATGCAAGTGAAATATAAATTGGAAGCTTTGTGGCTATCACGTTAGAAAAAAAGCACTGTGTGGAGTTCAAATGTGGTATGCAGAAGATACGTTTAATAGGTATCTTTAAGTACCATTAGGTAATTTTACAGCTTGTCCCTGGCCAACAAGGGGAGATGGGCAATTAAAGGTGCAGTACGAAGATAACAGCTTTAAATTCCTATCTGGCTGAATAAATCTAGACCAGATGAATATATATACTATAGAGGAGAATGCTGGGAACATATAGCAGCCAAGAAGAGAGAAACTATAAACAAGAGAAAGGTATTATTTATTTTATTCCAGAAGAAAATATTATAAAGAAAAAGAAAAGCAAAAATAATCTGAAACTATTAAGTCTGATTGTCAATATTCTAGTTTTTGTTGTCAGCCACACTACGGTGAAGGCAATTTTCGTTTTAAAATAATTTAACATTTATCTGTGATTTGATTCGTAATCTGTATTTCCATCCTATCTTTTTCTCTTTGCCTACAAGACATATTATCCAAATGTATTTTCTGAACAAGTAAGTGTGTATAAGTAGCTACACTCTGAGAGGTTTTACAGAAACCGATTTTGCTTGCCACAGCTTCTGTTATCCCTCCCCAGAGCCACCCGCCTGTGTCTCCCAGCAGCTGTCAGCTACACTGCCTCAAGGGGTTTTGGAAGAAGGGGGTTGACATCCATTAGATACAGCAGAGAACATTTTGGCAGGGTCAGATTCAGGGTTATACCATAAAATGCCATTTAAAATGTAGTTACATGCACATCAGAAATTGTAACACTTGTTCTAAGTGACCACATTATAAACATTGATGGAATGGTTATCGGACTGCAATGAAGGGATGTGGGCTTTTAAGGAAGAAGAGGCAGGCACAGTGATGTGGGGAGTGACCTGCTGCATGAGAGCATTTAAAATGCAAACAGCTCTGCATTGGGACAGGACAGGAGTCAGTGAAGAGCTTCTTCATCAAGATTAGTGGGCAGACCAACATGGGCACTGTTAGGGTGGGAACATGCTTGCCTGCTCAGGAAAAAGTAGATAACGCCTTCAGCAAACAAGCAGAATTTTAAGAATCAAAACCTCTGGTCCTCAAGGAGAGTCTTAACCCCCTTAAGATCTCCTGCAAGGACAGTCTAGCAGGACTCAGGTAATCTAGGGTACTTCTTGAGTGCATTGCAACCTCCTGGAACACGGAGTGGAGGAGCCAAGAAGGAAAGGTGCTCAGACAAGTCTGATACTTAAAGAAGATGGAAGAACTGTTGGGAAACACCGAACTTCAAGGCTGCCTTGGCTGCAGTGACTATAAAGTGCTGGAGGGCAGACCCTAAAAGGAGAAAAGAAGGCAAAAATCAAGACCACAGCCTTGGATTACAGAAAAAGCCATTTCCATCTCTTTGGGGTTCTACTTGGAAGAATACCATGGCATAAAATCCTGTGGAGAAGAGGGTTCCCGTAGGGCTGGCTGATATGCAAGGATCACCTCCTGGAGCTCAAGAAAGGTCTGTCTGGACAAGTATGAAATCAAGCAGGAAAATCTTCCGGGAGGCCTGCACGGATGTGCAATGACCATATTGCTCCTAACAGCAGCTGAATCTTGGAAGGTATGTGAATAGCAACAATAAAGAATTTTACAAGTATACAAACAGCAAAAGAAAAACAAAGGAAAATACGGGTCTGCTGCTGAATGGAGCACAGGAACTGGTGACAAACGACACAGAAAAGTCAGAGCCCTCCTAGGCTCAGTCTTTACTAACAAGATTGGCCTTTAGAAATCCAAGGTCTCTAGGACCAGAGGGAAAGTATGGAAAAAAGAATAATTACCCTCAGTGGAGAACTGACTTAGGGGAAGGCTAAGTATATCTGACATGCATAAATCCATGGGGCCTGAAGGGATGTGCCCAAAAGTGCTGAGGGAACTGTTACTGCAAGGCCACTCTTGATTACCTTTGAAAGGTCATGGTGATTGAGAGATGTTCCTAGGAACAGGGAGAAAGCAAAGATCACTTCTATCTTCAAGAAAGGTGAGTTGGGAAGGTGGGGAACTCCAGGATACACAGCCTCATCTCAGTCTCTGGGAAGCTGTTGGGAGAAAATTTTCCTGAAACACATTTTCAAATACATGAAGGACAAGAAGTTTATTGAGAGTAGTCAGCATGCATTTATGAGGGGAAAACACACTTGTCCAACCTGAAGTCTTTTACAATGAGGTCACTAGCTAGGCAGATGAAATGGGGAGAGCAGCTGATGTTCTTTAACTTGACTCCAGTGAAGACATTGTATCTCTGACATCACAGACAAGCTGACAAAGTGAGGGTTAGAAAAGTGGACAATGACATGGATTGAAAATAGGCTGAGCTGCTGGGACCAAAGAGTTACTACCAGTGGCTTGAAATCCAGTTCGAGGCAAGTCAGTACCTGTGTATCTCAAGGCTCAATACTGGGGCCAGTACAGTTTAATGTTTCCACCAATGACCTGGGACACTGGGTCAGAGTGCACCCTCAGGAAGCATGCAGATGACACAAAGCTGGGAGGAGTGACTGATAAATCATATGGGTGCAGTGCTGTTCAGAGGGACCTAAACAGGTTGGAAAAACAGGCAGAGAGAAATCTCATTAAGTTCAGCATGGGTAAGTGCACAGTATTGCTCCTGGGGAGGAACAACTAAGGCACAAGTACATTCTGGCAGCTGAGTGGCTGGAAAGCAGCTTTGCTGAGGAGGACATTTGGGTTCTGGCAGACCAAGATGACCATAGGTGAACAGCATGTTCTCAGGGTGAAAAAGGCCAATAGCATCTTCAGCTGCATTAAGAAGAGCACTAGCAGCTGGTCAAAGGAGGTGACCCTTCCCTCTACTCAGCCATGGTGAGGCTGCACCTGAGTGCTCGGTTCAGTTCTGAGCTCCTCAGCAGAAGAAAGGCATGGATTTAACTGAACTGTGTCAAGTGCAGGGCCCCAAAGACAATGCATAAAGGGATTAGAACATCTCTCATATGTAGAGAGGCTCAGAGACAGGACTTTTCACTTTGTTGGAAACAGAAGACTCAAGGGATCTTATCTATGTGTATGAATACCTGATGAGAGGGAATGAAGATGAGGGGGCAGATTCTTGGCCATAGACCAGCTCGCAGGACAAGAGGCAACCGGCACAAAATACCAACTGACCATAACAAAACAATTTTTTGCCCTCAAGGTGGTCGAGGACTGCAACAGGCTGCCCAGAAAGGTTGTGGAGTCTCCATCCATGGACTGGACAACCTGCTCTACCTGGCCCTGCTTTGAGCAGGGAGGTTGGACCAAATGATCTCAAGAGGTCTTTTCCAGCCTAAATTTTTCTGTGACTCTCTAATTTTGTCCAGTACACCTCCAAATGTGAGGATCAGTGCCAGAGAGCTCACTGTCTTACCATGCTGCACTCATAGCCTTTAAGGAGCACGTTTACACCAGAGCTGCTAGGGTGTGATTTAAACATGATCACTTTAGGAGGTGAGGAGGCCTGTTCCCATCAACCACCCTGGAGTTGTACTGTACAACTCCCATCTGAACTTGTACAGCTACAGGAGTACTTTGACAGAGTAACTCAGGTACCAGACCTAGACCAAACGCTACAGATTACAGGTATCTTGACAGGTTCACATAGCAATTCCCTCCTCAACAGCAAGAGAGGAATGCACACACATTTGCACTTCCATCCAACAGCACAGCCTAGAGACTGGAAACACATTCAGGGATGCAGATAACTTAGGTACATGCTCAGCCAGGTACCTTGGTGAAGGCAGAATATGACTTTGACACTGGACAGTTTGTTTCCTCATTGCTGGAAGACTGAGTGCTAGTTATCACCAGAAACATTTGTAAATATCTGTCTTGTAGTCTGGGGCCAGAATTAACAGGTGAGAGTTTATATTATTACAATATGCAACATGCAGTAAGACTGGAAAGGACTTGTGTAGTTCAAAAATGTAATATTCCAAAAGTCAAACTATTAAAAGAAATGGGGACTCTGAATTCTCTAAAGGAACAGTATTTTAATAAGACCTTTAAATCCATTTGTGGCCTCCATAGCTATATATACCCATGATGCTGAAAGGAGGTATAGTTCATTAGTTGTTGCTATTTCCAGTGAGCTTTTATGGGTTTAACTGCAGGATAAAGCAAGAGTCGAAATAGCTTTCAAAGGTGGCTGTAATTTTTTTTGCATGATCTCTGCAGCTGCCTGACACAGAACTTTTTGTCAAAGCAGAAATCCAGTTTTGTTGTCCCATGCTACACATCCTATAAACAGGGTTTGGTGCACTACAATAGTACTGGTGTATGTCTGAGGATCCCACCCGTTCAAGAAATTTTCTGTGACCTTTAGAACAGTTTTGGCTAAGCAGTAAATACAAACTGCAGCTGTGAAAAGAACTGTTTGGTTTTTTCATCTATGTCTTTGTTTTGGCCTATACACTCTGAAATACCTCCAGTGACAGAAATCATTAGTTTAACACTCCCAGTTATGCCATATAGAATCAGCCTTTCTCAGAGAAGTTTTATACAAGATTCAGATTTTAGATTCAAAAATCTCACTGAAAGTCAATGACATTTAGAGTCTGGTTCTGTTTGCCCTATATTTATGAAACCCAGCCTCATGATAAAAAATGACAAGGGAAATTACACTACCAACAAAACAGGATCCTAATACAACAAATACAGCTTTTGTTAATTAGCTCTATAAAAACACACATACAGGAAAGCCTGCTCAAAAAAAATCAAGGAAGGTCCTGTTGTTACCAGCATTCACTTTGAGAATTAAAAGATTTTTAAAGTTTATTTAAAGAGGAACTGTTAAGACATATTGTAAATGGAATGAAAAGAAGTTTTGTGTGCTTTAACAGCTGAGGCCTTATAATAGGAGACATGCTAGGGTAAGCTTGGGCAGATGACAGGAGAGATTCACAAGGAAAACCTTCATTTTAGCCAAAGCTATATTCCATGTGATAATTTTTTCGTCTTGAATATTTACATCATTGCTTGTCTTACTGTAGAACTTCTCAGCTCACATGCAAGCAGCTGAATCTTTAGAAAGACGTCCTCTGTGTCCTGCAACCCGTATATCTGCGGGAGGTACAAACTATGCAAAACTAAAACTTTGTCACATTGCTGGTGGCAAATGTCCACATCAGTGAATAACCCTAGTTTCTTTGAGTCAACAAGCTTCAGTTGTGTTTGGCTTTTTTTCCTTTCTTTCTCTTTTTCTGCTGTTGGTTTCTCGGAAGACAATTATATGATTGTACCTCTTCTTGACAACTTTTGCCATGCCTTGGGACATTTACAAATGTCTGCGATCTTTGTGGCAAAAATATTTCTTGTTAGTTAACTGATACCTGACCAGCTCCAGTTACAACACAACCTGAATACTAAATTTAGCATTATTTTTTACTCAAAAATTTTGGCTCTGGATGTGACTGCTACTGTGACATATGCCTGTCCAAAGACAATTTATAAAGTATTTAAAGAAATTGCAAGTGTAAATAAAAGTTTAAAAAAAAAAAAAAAAAAGAGGGCATAAAATCTTCGATCTCTTGCTTTCACTTTAAAGGAAAGAGAAGGATTCATCTGCAGTCCAAACTTTCAACTGCTCTTTTCTTTGCCAGGAAAATTTATGGGCAGAAATTCTCAATGCAGCACAAACCAGTAGAAAATTGAAATGAACAGGGAGTTGCCATGAAGATAAAACAAGTAAGATTGTCATTTGTGAGATTTTCATTCTTACCAGAATCTCCCAGGTCAGAGAATATTCTGACTCCTCTGAGACAGTCTCTATCATGTGTATTCCAGGAAACTGGGAAATAGCATCTTTCCCTTTTCTTACATTCTTCTCCAATGAACATCCACTGTTTGGCTGAATGGACCCTTGCTTTGACCTTTACAGCCTTAGTCCTGCAGACTGTGTGTTTAAAAGCCAGGAATCTGGAACCAAACATTCAAGGAAGTGTAATCTTGTAGGTCCTGAGTAAACAAACAGCCAGGCAAAAATCTTTCTGCTTGATCAACACTGTTAATTCCCCCAGAAACTTTATCAAGCATTCTCCTGGAGGGCTAGAAATGCATGGGATTGGGAGTCTTTCTAAAATCTTTCAGTTTTCATTCTCTGTACTCTAAATGCATATAGAGACCTAGGAGTTTAGGAACAGATCAAGAGTACACTTGGAATCACTGACATTACCACGTGTTTGTGACCTGTTTCTGGATCCATAAACAAACCACTGTGCAATTAAAAAAGAATAATTTTTACTCAGAATTTCCTACCTGAACAGCTACTTATACGGTATGTAGACTACTTTGAGTACCTGAGATTTGGTCTTCAATTTGACAAGTGAAATTGTAACATTTACCATGCCTTACAGGACTCTTGAACAACTACATCTCATTAAAAAAAAATAAAACCAAGCCCTAAAAATGCAAAAGAAAGGCAGTCATGGTATACAACCGATTTTAAAGCATATAAATTCTAAACAGATGTATTGTTATAATGCCTAAATATTCATTGGCACTTTTCTAAAAGATATGATGTCATCCAGCATGTGGTTTGGATGTGTTTCTGCTCCTGAGTGCTATAGCCAGCTTTAGGGATTTGTCTGTTAGAGGACTGAGTTTTTCCTGTTAAGGCTGGTTATAGTCAATGCTGTACAAACAACAATCATCATTATTTCACCATGCTAATGTTGACAGTATACATTTATTGGTAAACTATAATGTTTCTCAGTTCACCTGAACATCAGCTTTTTAAAAGAAAAGATACTTCCTTCCACATCCAGATGAGAGGTTAGTCTTTCAAAGACAAGCTGTTCATTTTCCTACCTTTTCCCTTCCAACTATTAATTGACTTTGATTATTCCCTTCTTGATTACCTCTGATTCCTGCAGATTTCTCAGCAACCATCCTTTTGTTTCTAAATGAGTCAGAGCGTCACTGACTCACATTATGAGAAGGAAATACAAGTTTCCACTGTATATTTTCAAGCATATGAAATGGCACTGCCTCCCTGAAATTCCTAGACATGATTCACTGTGAGATGGAAAGGAATAAAAAAATCCACTCTGTCAGCAGTGTTAGTAAAGCCTGTCTCCCTTCATACTGTTGCTGAGATGCTCCGAGCATTTGTCAGGTCTTTTCTAATCCAAGTTTCCTGCAAGTGTTTTTTTCTGCTCAGTCATACAAAACAGTCACTGAACAGGTATCATATATACCCCCTATTCCAAGGATTCTAAGCGTGACTCAGAGGATTTTCCAAGTGAAGCAAACTTCTGGGAAGGGATACACATGAAGCGCTACAGACATCTGTGTTTCTAGGAAATTCCTATATCCATTTACACATGGAGGAACCAATTGCCATGGTAAATCATCTGCTGGACAGCATCTTGTGTCAGTCTTCAGGGAAAAGGGAACAATTTAGGCCTTGGCTTTTGTGGTTTTTCTCTACTTCAAAACAATTCTTTTAGGTTAAATGCGTAATCCAAAAATTGTGTAATGACTTGGGGTTTCACACAAACAGTGTCAGGCACTGAAAATTATTTTATATTTCCACAGTCCATAAGATGCACATGTAAGTTTTGTGGCACTATAATTGAAGAATTTGTTCTATAAGGGTAGTTTATCCCTGTGACACAGAGCTTACGACTCAGGCCAAGGATGACTGTCAGGCTGCAGAACCTTTCTCTGGGGAGCCTGTCATTAATGTGAGTTACAGCATAACAACAGCTGCCTGGCACCTCTCAGTCACTGCTTAGGCACACGGAGCCTACATTGAACATCAGTGTAGGAGAACATAAGTTTGTTGCTTCAAGACAACTTATGCAGACCTATCCACATGGCTTGCAGAAGGTAACAGAGAAGGCAACTATTCACATTATTTCTTTTACTCAGCAGATCTGTTTGCAGTTCAAGCACTTGCCCTGTCACAGATACGTTTATAAGATTGGCCTTCATCTTTTGGCTTTGAATGCCAAAAGGCATATGCAGGATGCACATTTTGTTTCCTGTTTCACTGCAAGCAGTTTCTGAAATGTGTTTGTTGATGGTTTTCAGTCAAAACTGCTCAGCTTAAAGCTGCAATTACAGTGTTAAGAACAGAATGAGAGAGAATGATTAAATTCCAGATTCTGTTGTGTATCTGTGCAATTCCAACAGTCAAATAGAAAGTAGATTTTCGTGGGGGTAACAGCTCTGCATAGAGGTAACTTATGGGCAGATTGGAGACCGTAGATGAAGTTCTACAGGGCTTAAAAACCATGAACCTGTAAAATTGTACACCTCCCATGAACAGCCACAGGATGGTTGTTTAAGGAGAAGCAAGCAAGTCACATAGAAAGGGCTGCAGCAGTGGACTGAGAAAACACAACTCACAATTATCAAGGACTCACCACCAATTAACACTCACCACTTACAGACATGCCTTATATTGGTCATATTTATAGAAGTGTTTGCATTGCAGCTCTGAAAATCCAAGGCTTCTACTTTGATTTTTCAAGGGCATTAAAAAGGTGTAAGTGAGCATTTTACACCTTCTTGGATAGACCCATAGAAACACAGGGAGGAATAACCTTCCAAAACTTCTAAGTTTTGTTTAGGTTTTCTGAAGTCAGGCAGTCCCCCAGCACATAACAGTTTTCCATGCTAGAATCAGAGCACACATTTGACCGACTGAAGCATGGAGCATAAGTTGGCAAATTTCCATTTTTGTTGAGTTGTTCTAGTGGTTTCAGTTACTTTATTTTCTACCACTCAGTGTGGACTTATGCATACTTCAAAAACTTTTGGCTATTTACTTTTTGAAGTTGCCATTAGCAAAGATATTGTAGAAAACGTGCCTCGGGAGTATTACAGTACAACCAGTTAATATGAACAATTCTATGCTCAAACCCCATTTTTGACAAGAAAACTATTACCCTTTAAAACATGCCTTGCTCATGACTGAAATATTAAATGAAGAAGCATGTTTTACAGCAGTGTCACTAGTATTTGCATACACAGCACCGGCTATGAATCCTGTGCAGTGCTAATAATTTGGCAGCTATGACAAAGGCATGAGCAAGCTCTTCTCCTGTAGTGAGCCAATGATGACTTGAACCTGCTTTCAAGAGTAATTCAGCTTTTCCTGAATGTAGCACATAAGCTTAAATCTGTTCTATTTTAAAGAATGGCTGAATTACTCTATCACACTCTTGCGGAACATATACAGCAAGCCTTGGGTCCCTTTGCTGAGGACAAAGGGATAGTGAATACGCAGGAGGATTGTGTGTACTGTAGAAAAGTTCTCTGTAGAAAAGTTGTTCTAACAAAATGAATATTTTCCTTAACAGTCCAAAGACTGACAATGGTGCAAGACTGACTTCTGCTTTTTTCTTCTCCTCTACCTCCTAAGCAACCTTTTATGTGTTCAGGGTTGCATCCACTTACATTTTTCTAAAAAAAAAGGGCACTGTTGTCCTTCTTACTTAAAGTTATCTGTTAAGGTTCCAGGCCTCTCACAACCCTTAATAATCAATACACTAGAAGAAATACAGCTATCTTTTTCAAGATCACATCATAGTCAAGATTTCAAGTTGTTTACCCCAAAGTACTGAGTAGCTAAGGAACAGAGTATTGACAATCCTCTGCATGAGGAACTACAGTGGCCCACATACCACAAAAATAGTGAATCCAACAACCACAGAGCTATAGGGAAGACGGAGTCTTTGAAATAAACTCCCTTCAGAAGGACCACCACCATCCCCACCTTTATCTTTTTTGGTATGGCCTTAACACATGCAAACACACTCATGAAGCAAAGAAATATGTAAGATGCAGTCATGTAGACAAGGACTAGTCATGGCATGTGCAGCACTACCAGTGAGTGTTCAGCTGAAAACACTGGCCAAACTAATATGGTGGAGAAAAATCTATTCTAGCAGGAGCCATACTAAACAGCTTTTCTCTGGAGATAGTTTTTCTTCCTCTAATCTCTTGCTGACTTTTTTTTCTATGAGCATGTAAAGCTCCTCAAGGCAGAGAATTTCTGCAGAACTAGGCTCAGAAATGTACTAATACAGTTGTCTTTTAACGTTAAACACACAAGTGACTTAATCACACTTACAAATAATAATCTTTAAAAAATTTGATGGCTTTCTCTGTGGCATTATCAGAATGAACACTGTGCTTACAAATGTTCCAGGTTATCTGAGTATATAATTCTTGGATTTGTGTTTAAAGATAAAGGAATCATGGTATTCTTTAGGTTTGAGAAGACCCTTAAGATTATATTGTACCATAAACCTAACACTGCCAAGTCCATCGTTAAGACATGTGTCTAAGTGCCTTCTACATGACATCTACAGGTCTTTTAAATATCTCTAGATGACTCAACCACTTCTCTAGGCAGCCTGTTCCAATGCTTAACAATGCTTTTCATGGAGAAATTTTTCCCATTATTCATCAAAACTCCTGGCAAAATGGGAGGCTATTTCCTCTAGTCCAGTCGCTGATTACCTGGGAGCAGAGGCTGACCCCCACCTGGCTACAACCTCCTGTCAGGTGGTTGTAGAGAGCAATGCCCCTTTCAGCCTCTTTTTCTCCAGACTAAACATGTCCAGCTCCCTCAGCCACTTTACACAAGACCTATGCTACAGACCCTTCACCAGCCTTGTTGCCCTTCTCTGGACTCACTCCAACACGTCAATGTCCTTATTGTAGTGAGGGGCCCAGAACTGGGCACAGGATTCAAGGTGGGCCTCACCAGTGCCAAGTATGGGGGGAATATCACTGCCCTGGTCCTGCTGGCCACACCATTTTTGATACAAAGGCTCACACACGGCTTTTATCCACACAATGTTTTTTTTAACCATGTATTTTCTACATACATATTTGACTTTCCTCAAAAAAATACCAATAAAAGACATGATAACCTCATTTAAAAACAACTGATAAGTTTTCCCCCCACTAAAGTTTCTAATTTTGCACTATTTACATACTCTACGTGAATTTAGAAGGCCCAAATTCTATTTGACAGAGAATGGACAAACGTAAAGATAGTATTGATGTTTCTGGCTGAAGCGAAGATCTCCTGGATTTAGGCCTTCCAGAAGTTCCCTTAGAACCACACTAAGTGGCACTCAACAGTGAAGTCAAACTGAGATTATACTTTAAACAAATTAGGACTATATTAATTTTCATGCCTCTAAGACCATACTTCATTCTGATGGCTGTTACTATATATCTGGGGCAGCTGATGACCCCCTCACACACATCAAGAAAGGGCAGCAATGGGGCAAGCAGATAAGCTTTACAAAACAAAACCCTTCTATAGACCAAATTCATCAACAGTGTGACAGGTGTAAACATCAAGCAGAAAGGATTGTTTGGATTTTACATTAGTCTTCAGGTGGTAGCCTACAGCTATATGCATCCAGTACTGGATGACTGAATTACCTTGGCAAAGCTTTGTCTTAAAAAGAAGGAAACATACCTGCTATAGAGATTGTATATTTTTTATTGTGGGGTGCGTGTACATGAAAAAATGTAAGTTTCTAGATTGTGCAATTGCAACACCTGCAAAAAAATGAAGTATACACAGGAAATGCCAGCAAACATGACTTTGCCCACACCATGGATACCTCCTCATACTTGGGACAGGAATAAGACAGAGATAACTGTAAGAAAAGGTCATTGATGTCAAACACTCTCCCCACATTTCTACAGGCTGTATTGTGAGGAAACCTTTGCTCGGTAAAAGGAGTTGAGCAGAGTCTATTCACATCCACCAGTCATCTGCTCTCTTGCCGATGCAGAAAAGTGCCCCACAACAGTAACCATTATTACTAGATAGAGATCTAGAAAAAATATACCACAATATTAGTAGAAAACCACAGAAAAACTTGCCATATCATATCCATAAGGGCCCTCCCGAATCTTGGTCTGCTTTTGTAGGTGCATTGTAGTGACACAGTAGGTTCCTCTTTTGGAAGCAGCATCACACACATGCTTTGTACAAAAACTGAAGCTGCCAGCTACCCAAATTTACTAGTCAAACATGGAATAGCCAGAGTATTTATAAAGGTATATTAATTTTTCAGCTGAAGTCCTAGGCTTTAAATATTTTTAAAAGTATTTTTTCATTTTGATCAGCCATAACTAGGCTATTTGATTACATTAATAACTTTTAAAATCCTCCTATACAAAAGCTCTCATAGCTTAACAGTGATTTCGTATTTCCTTTAAATGTCAAACTGTGGTTTCTTAAACTGCTTATTCAGGTTTTAATCAATTTAGCTCTTTTAGTTCCTTAGGCAGCCTGGCAGTGCTGAAATTAGAATTAAGAATCACAGGATAATTAAGGCTAGCACTGATTTTGGGACGTCAGCCTCCCATCACATCAGATTGCTCAGGGCTTTATTCTGCCTGGTCTTGAAAACCCTGAAGGATGGAGATGGCACAGTGTCTCTGGATTCTCTCTCAACTGCTTTATTTTCTTCATTGGGAAAAAATTTTCATTATGTCAAGCCAGAAAATAACTTAATTTTCTGTTAATTTCAGCAAAATTTTCTGTTGCTTGACCATCTTCTCATTTCAATCTGTGGACCTGATGAAGAACTCACACAATTATATTCTTTGGCCTTTGTTATGCTGGAGGTCAGATTAGAATAAGTGATATAATCCACTGTGGCCTTAAATTTCTGTGTATCTTTTCCAGTGACTCTTACAACAGAAAAAACTCAGCATTCCATTCACTGAAAACCCAAATGACATAATTACTCCCAATTGAAGGCTACAATGAGTACAGGAAAGAACCTAAAGCAACTGAATTTATCATGTTTGGGAATCAGGATTTAAAGGGAACACAGAAGAATACAGCTGCTTTCTTTCTTAGCTCCTTTTCTGATACTGCCAAAACTCATACAGTGAAAGCTGACAATTACAGTTCAACAAACACTGCATCTGTTCCAAGGATCTACTGCTTTCCACTCCAAATTATTTCTTCAGATTGTTTACCAAAAGCTGAGACATATATTCCTGGAAAAGTGTTAAACAGTGAGACTACTAGGTGCCCTGAGGAGCAGCTAGCACTTACCAAAGAAAAAGAATTTACCCTAAAGCTAAATAAACCACAAGCACATTACAAAAATTCATGCTGGGGATGGATAGCCTCACTGGAGTGGCTGAGCAGGCATACAGACTCTCCTCTATTTTATTACGGTATTCTCACTCACTGAGGACTGAGAGATGTCTGTATATGGTTATCTACAGAGCGTGTTTCCAGAGCTGTCAGCCTCTTACATGCCTTAAATCCACTTAAATGGATAAAGAAATTGATAGTAATGGAAATAATATCAAGAACATAATCATGTCTGCAATCCTCTACAGATTTTGAGGCCATTTTACAAAAACAGTCCTTAGAGTTTTGCTGTATGAAGAAGTGGTCCTGATATTCAGCACCTGCATTTATCTTGACAGTTCTTCTGTTTCCATGCAACCAGCCCACTGTAAGCAGGAGAGTGGTTGAAGGAAGAGGCTCTTTACCAGAAAATGAATAAACCAGAAGGCCTGGAGAAAGCAGAGAGGAAACACCAGAACACAGGTTGACAGGTAAGAGGCCAGAGGCCATTGTGTCAGTGTAGACACTGACAAGGTTAAATATAACATTTATAATGATTTATAACTCAACTGCATTCGTGGTCTTTCTTTTTTAAACCACAGAGGAACACCATCACCACAAAATGAAAGATCCTACCAAACCTGGCTATCCCTACTCTGAAATTATTTTCCTTGAAACTAGCTCCTCAGTGAAAGCTACACTTAATTACAGTTCTTGAAACCCCTTTTTAGATAGTTTGCATGAGATATGCCAAATGAAAGAGGAAAAGTTTAATAGGATTAAGCTGAGAAAAGTGTGTTTGGGGTTTCTGTGAACAGCTCATATTAATTCAACTCTGGATCTCTTCACCAAACTTATTTGCTAATGGAAAAGCCAACCCAAATATCATCCACTGGATACACATTTTTTTTTCCAGAACAATTGTCTGCAGACTAGAAAGACTCAAATGAATAAAATAATCTCTAAGTTACAGCCACTCAACACTTTAAAACTGTTGTCCTATTAGTAAGGGCATACATAAGCTTGTTTTGTTTTCTGAGTATATCATCTTTCAAGATCTATTTCAGCTGCTCTGAAGAATGAACAATTGTCATATTAATCACCATTAATTTATACGAATGAAAATAGAGATTTTAATTAGTACTATGCCTATGGTGCATCTAACCAAAGGCTACTGCAGAACATGTAGGAACAAACAGTGCCCAACACACCAACAAAGGTTCCCTCTCTGATCACTTGTGAAGTGCAGAACAGGTAATAATACACACGTTCAGTGACTGCATTTCATTCAACAGCTTTACAAGCAGTACTCAGGTTGGCAGGCAGTATCTCATCCAAATATGGGACAGATGTGAAAATCAACCAGAAAGATTATTTTGAAAGGCAACTTACCCCAGGAACAGATCCAAACTTCCCTTTGACTGTTTTAAGTGCCTACGTAGGGACTTGCTGACATAAGAGATACTGAGAACACCAAGTTCAACATAGCGTGTATCTGTTTCTGAATTGAAAGATCTAAGGCCTGCCAAACAATTTAATCAACAGTTTCATATGAAAAGTGGTAAATTAAAAAGATAATGAGAAGTATGCAGGGGCCAGTATGGTATCTGCAACAAAGGCTGAAGAGGAGGCAAGAAAGGAATAGGAGTACAAGTGCTGCTCCAATAATGCTCTAAAGGTATCTACAGAATCTCTTTATGGGACTGTCCAGTCATCCCAGTCTGTAATATGAATATGGCACAGTCCAACACAAGCTGACTTGTCCCTTTCGTTTGGGTCAATTCAGAGTGAGACAAAGACTTTCATGAATATTGAGCTTTCCTGTTTTGACTTTGTTATCAGAGTCCAGCCCCATTTTGATGCCTTAGGTTTTAACTTCTATATTTTTTCAAATTCTGTATTCCTAGTGTGTAACTCTGCAGTGTCCTGTAGCCTGTTAGCTGCTGCTCTCTCATGCTAAGATAGGCATAACAAAGCCTCTCCAGGCTGCTCTCCAAGGACACCCAGCNCTCATCGTCCATCTTGGGTGTAGCCTTTGGCCTGCCCAGGGTGTACCCCTGAAGGCCTTTCAAATAAATATCCACCTTTATTCCCTTACTCCTGTCTAGTCTCTGTTTCTAGGTGGGCCTCTTTAGGCATCATTTTAGAGACCAGATGCCTTTCCTCTTCTTCAGTTTCTTCATGTTTGACTTAATTGACAACAGCAGAAGCTGCTGGGAGGAGAAAACCTGTAGACTGAGAGTATTTACTGATTTCATTCTTAGCTTACAACAGGTAAGCCATCAGGATAAAAGTTCCTTCAGACGAATGTACAAATCTTCCTTCAGAAGAATTACTACAAATATAATGGGGGAGCATCTAGGGCTGAATGCTTGTGTGTTAGAGATCATTAGTTGGTCCAGTAAAACCCATCAACACACCAGTGTGCTACCTGCTCCCCGTATCTGCTGACAGACAAGTTCCTACATATGCAAACCACAAGAAAACATAACAATATTGGAATACTCCAAGGTAGAAACTTGGTATAACAAAAACCTGCAGAAATACCAGTGGAAGCAAAATCACCTATTTCTCTGCACTTTTAACCAATCTTCAACTCCAAAAATCATTTATCCTGAAGAAACAAAAACCAACAAATGCTTGAGAAATCAAACTCATTTTTCACTACACAAAATATATGATACTGCTTCCTCTGATATCCTCCTTCTTCTTGCCATGTTGTCAAACTCCATATTAAAAATACAGTTAATGCATTCTTTCTACCTGTTAGAGTAGAACAGAAAAGAGATAGAAACTAAGAAACAAACCACAGATTTGTCCAGATAAATAGCCATCAAGTCCAAAAATAACGTATTTCAAAGGTCTGGAAACACTGATAGACACAGCCTCTTGATGCATCCTATACCAATTAGTTGCAGGCCCTAGCTGCCTATAAACTCCAAAATACTGGGTTGAAATAATATGAACATATGGTATTCTTCTTTGTTTGTTACTTATCTGGGCCAACTAATATACAACAGCTTACATCTCTTACAGCAAGCTCCCAGCTTTTCCATTCGAAAGAAGTAAATCAGGACTCATTATTAAAACTACTGAAAATCGTGCAAGTACACTGACATTTCTAAGGTATAACTTTATTTTGTTGTTGCATACAGCCACTGCTAATATTTATGCTGTCTACACTGCACAATGTCTTCCGCTAAACTGACCTTATCCAGAGGGAACTATTTCAGCAAGGATACTTCAACTGACTTGTGCCACTCTTCAGAGAGAATATTACAAAAGGAAATTTGTGAAGCTCTTAACAGCTCTCTCATCTGGGCTGTCTCCTTAAATAATAGCAATGCTTATTAGTTATATATAGTACTGAAAACAATACTTCGGAGAATAACTCACTTCCCAACTTGTGAGTTTTGGATGAGAAATCAAGAGAGGGTGGGAGGGCAAAGTTCACTGCATTCCTGACTCTCCACTGTCTTGTACATAGATGTACACACTAAGAGGGCACTCTTACTAGTTTTGCTTGCCATCCATTCTGTATCTGTCTAAGTAGCCAGACAAAATGCAAAGCCATATAAATTGGATTCGCTTTCAAGAAGGTATTAATGCAATGCTGATAACCCTCAGTGATTAACCCGAGAGGCTCATCAGGGAAAACCATTTAAGGCTAACAAACACTACCATACCTAGCAACCACAGTTAACATTTCATACACTGCACCCTATTTCTGATCCCTCCTCCTCCCCACCTGCTGTTCAACAGCTTTAATGTCCCTAAAAATGAAGGTGGGAAGAAAACATGCTTAGTACAAGAATGAAAGGCAGTTTATGCTTTAGGACTTCTTCCTTACACTTACCTACACTTGTAGGAAATATATCCTCATTGTTGATTTGCACCTCGATCCAGTCCATGAGAAGATTCATATATTGGGGCGCTGGCAATGCCGTGGGCTTCTTGTACTTCAAGTCATCCTGCCACCGGTACTCATACTTAGGGCCTCCAGACATCACGGGGCAGGTCCTCTCTGTGCAGAACTCACAGATAGTTCCATAAATGAGGTTGATCCTATTGAAGAAGTCAACAACATGAACAGCCACCCAGTCATTCTGGTCTTCTCCACTGGGCAACTGCACAGCTGCTTTCAAGTCCACGCCTGAGTTGAGAGATGCTTGCGCTCGTTTGTGAAGTTCAAACCTCTGGGTTCCAGGTTCAAACTTGCGTTTTGGGCGGAAAGTCTTATCTTTATTAAAGACTTGCTTGAGTGCTATGGACATATCTGCTAATCTTCTGCGCTGCAGCAGCTGGCAGGAAAGCACGTCTGAGATTTAATGCAGGTATCTGAAAACAGCTGCTCTCTATCACAGGCTTTCCAGGCCCTGCTGTTTTTCCCAGAGAATCTTGTATCAACTTCAGAGCAATTTATTAGCACTTCCTCTTGAAAGCCTCCCTGAAAGGCTTCATGTCCCTAAGGATATAGAAACAATACACATAAATGGCAAGCTCAAGTCTGGTCCTGCCAGTTTGCTACTCTTTTACCAGAATTTTCTAGCAATTGTAAGATGAAAAATAATATAGAACAAGCTAGCCTTAAAAACTACCCAACCCCTAACTTGATGAAGATTTAAAGTGCCTCATTTTTTGAAGTGTTAAAGAATTAACTTCTCTGTTCTTTTTAAACATCTACCCAAACAGAGGCTCTTAAGTTATAAAGATGGGAATTCATAAACCTTGTATGATCTTCATATTTTAAAACCAACTTTTTCACTTTGCTGCATTCTACAGTCACTGCATAACATACAAAATGTGCATGTAACTTCAGTAGAAAAAATACTATGTGACAATTTAGAATCTTTATCTAACTGCTCCTAGAGTTACCAATGGGGCCTCGAATTTGTCATAGCTTCAGTACTCTCCTCTGTGAGCAAAAGAAATCAGAAAGCAAAACTTATCCATATTTGTTCTCTGTTTTAAATTACTGAGGTGTTTGCTTTTGCAAACCGCATAGAACCTAGTACGAGGGATAACTACAGTATTGCAGAAATAATTCCTGCTTCCCACAAAACTGTATGGAGATCGTTGCTTTTATTAACCCACCTTCAGAAATTCAGTAGTGGACTTAAGTTTTCTATTGGATTGTGTAGAACCATAAGCAATTGTGAAGCTGCCACATTTTTAGAGCTCTATTCATCTTCTTTACAGGGCAATATTGGGTATTGTTCTTGCAAAAGCAGGAGCACAGACTTCGTGTTGTTCCATCTAACCTGCTCTGGCAATGGAATGGTTTCAACAGTGAGCCTGACTGAAAAAACATATTTCTGCATTACAGATGTGTTTGCTCTCATACATATACATAAAAAAGGGTGTATCATCATTAAATGTATGCAATTAGGAGTGACAGGATAGATAAGTGCTGTTTCAATTAGACATAAGTTTTAGTACTGAAGATTTTATGAATAGAGAATAAGCATTTCATTCTATGCAATATTTAAGTTAAACAACATAATATGTATTAAACTTGCACAGCAATACAAAAATCCTCCCCTATCAGTGGCCAATTCTTATGGGATTATCCGTGTTCCACTGTTTCCCTTAAGAGAAATCATGTCCATGAAAATTTTGCTAAGTGGTGTGTCCCTAGTACTAAATTCTTCTGAAGACAGTTGCCTGAGGCTTTGCTGAGGGGCAAAAAGGAAGAGAAAAAGGTGTTGCTTTTTTCTTAAAATACAAAGAGAAAGCAAAGAGAAATTTGGTGTGCTAGACCCTGTGTCCACACAGTAGGATGTAAGTGCCATTAAAAATCCTCTTCCAAATATGTGAAAGATTAGCATGTAAGCTAATTTGCTGGCAAGCAGCAGTTGCACATAATCAGCAGAGAAGTGCTTGTTTTAACTTTTCCTGATGGCATGATGGAGGGATACTCTAATCATAACCTTATATACAGTCATTTTTTCCATATCTGCAAAATCCAAGGAGTTTGCAAATGAAGTCCAGAGAGATTATTGCCATATCTGACATGCTCCTTGAGTAATATTCAAAGACTGAGATCCTGAATATTCCAATCCAGAGATTCTGAAACCTGACAAAGGTCAGGGAAAGAAGACTTTAAACAAAAGTAGCCTTGGAACAGTTAAGTGTTATTGGCAGGAAATGAAAGTACTTTTAAACAGTCAACTTTGCCCTGCAATTTGTTGTTTGTTACCAAGACCCGTAACTTCCAGCTCTCAAATATTCTGTGGCAGCCAGCTGTTTATTTAAAAGCCATTCAAAATGTAGGTGAGTACTGCTGCATAGACTGAGCCTGTGACTGACACACTTGGAGATGGCATGGAGCCAATGTCCCAGTTTGCAATAATAAGCAGGTTAAGTCCAGAATTTTACAGCTCAGGTAACTACTTTCTTCCCCACTTTAATACACCTGGTGCTCTTATGTGGTTACTTTGACTCCATCACCTGCAAATATTCAGCAGAACATGGAAGGAGTTTTATTTAAAATAACAAGCTGAGCACCGAATAAAACTCATCTTCAAAAGAGACATTTTGAAGCACAGTACTCACTGCAATTAAAGCTCCTTTGAAGAAAAAAGCACAACATATTGTATTTTATAAGCTATTTTCTACTAAATACGCAAACATAATTAATCATATTAAATACTGTTTCCCACTCCTCTCCATACATTCAGGAAGTCTGCATAAAATCAATTAACACAGAGAAAATTCAACCAAAACATTCAGCAAACAATTCCTTATCTCAAGTCTTATGCTGATGTTGAAGGTCTCTGTGGAAGCACACACACATCCTGGTCAAACTCACCTCAAAGTTTCATCCAAAAGACTACTGTGCAGGCAGATGAAACTGTTCTTTAACTCACCAGGGTAGAACCAGAACAAGCAAGAATTTCCCATACATTTCCTGTCTGGAGAATATTCTGTTCGGTATCTTGCAATAAAAGCTAAGGCTCTTCCTCTTTCATCTCTCTGTAACTTTACTCAATACAAAAATACAAAGCTGGCTTGTATCTCACTGCTTAACTTCTCTTAAGAGATACAGCTCTGCTAAGAGCTTATTTTTTTCCTCTTTCTCTGTCTGAAAACGTGAGTGAAGGCTGTGCAATGCCAGGGGATGAACAGACAGACTTGCTTTCTGATGTATTTTCACATTCAAGAATGCAAAATAGAAAATTGTAAGACCCAAAAATATTCACAAAAATACTGCAGGGAATCAACCCTATTAAATACTTTTTTTGCATCCAGATTCTTGATGTTTTTTGCTATCTAATTAACCATTGTCTTTATTCAAAAGCTAACAGAAATGAACAAAGAAATAAGAATTTAGGCTTTTCTGAACTTTTACAAACAACATCACCATACTTCCTTGGAATAAAGAAGCTTTCCCTTTACTCACAGGAGACAAAAGAACAGGCTCACCTTATTTTCAGTAGAGACCAAACACAGACATTTTAGGTTTGGATCCTTCAGAGGCTGATGCTAATGGGAAAGCTCTAGCCAAAGTCGTTGGGCTCTAAGAGCATCTTTTCTGCTTAGGCAACAAAGTGGCAGGAGTTAATGGTAGGAAGGCCACTCCTTTGCTTACGACTGAATCACTAATCCATTGCAGGAACTCAATTGCCTTTACTTCCTGTAGCGTGTTTGAATCAACAATCATGACAAGAGGTTTGTCATTTCATCCCAAATCACATACTGTCAATTAAAACTTTGTATGGGGGAACTTACAAATCAAAGCTATTGCTTCAAAATTGCATAACATTAGCAAAATGAAAACTCATCAGACAGCTTCAACAACACATGCAGAACAAAATCTCACCATTTGTAAAGCACTGAGAATGTAACTTGCCTTGCCAGTCACCACATTCACTTCTATGACAGTTTTCACTTTACAAGAATGAAAAATGCTTCCAGTTACATTATCTCAACTGGTCTTGGGAGAATTGCTTCAGAGCTGAAACACTGTGAACAACGTTGTGGTATGGATCAGACTGAAACACAACTCCTTGAAACCTGTGGTACAGTAGCACCCATCCTCATTCTGCATAAAACTAAATTTGCCTCTTGATAAGAGATACTTTGCAGTTTACTGTTATAGTAATCCAGCAGAAGTGCTCCTAGTTTATACTTGTGTCAAAAGTGATAGAAACCGGCTTCTAGTCTTTTATGACAGGTCCTAACTATACAATGAGGCATAAAGAATAATGTTATCACTCATGGTATTTGCCTTAATGGTATACTAGGACAGTGTCCTGCATGTCCCTCTGAACTAAATTACTGTCCTGGCATGGGCAGCTCAGTGAGGAAACTCCTTCCTCTTTTTTTTCAGAGCAATGTATTTCTGTGACAGTCACCACATCTTTTCCTGATGGACTATTACACAGCATGTATAATGCAGCTGGTGAATTCCCTTGCTGGCAGAGCCATGCCTGAGAATGGTAACCACAGATTTGGATATGATCTCAGGACAGCCAGACCTCATAAACTTCATCCATGGCATCAGCACCACAGTGACCAGTGCTGTCCTACAGCTAATGCACAGACAGACAGCAACTTGGCCTAAAATCAGGTATGCCATCATCTGGAAATAATAAACCAGTCCTACCCATGCAGATACCACTAAAAAAATACTCACAACAAACCACACATTGTGACCAGCATCATATCAGAGTCACTACTGAATTAAATGCATACTATATCATTTCCCTGTGTATTTTCTGTTCAATCACAGGTAACAAGAATTTTAAATGACACACTGTTTATAGACACATACCTTCCATCATGATATTCTGGGGAGACTTACATAAGATTTAGAGGTCTGCTGGGAAGGTAGCTGACATAAATCCTGTTTTATTAATGCAGACAGTGAGGAAACATCCAGCAAAAAAACACACTGTGAGATGTCTATCCAGTGATATACAATACAAAAACCAACTCTGCATCAGCTGACTTCTACATTTTCACATTTTTCTTTCCAAAATCTAAGTCTCCGTTCTTCATTCTTTCAGGGATGATACTGGTCGAGTGGCAATTTTCTTTCCTCTAAAGATGCTGGGATTACCTTACGCTAGTAACCACAGTAATGACACTGCAGACTCAAGATACTCAGGTGGAAAGTGTGGATTAGAAAGAAGCCCTTCACAGTCAGAAACACTTCCGACATATAAAAATACTCATTCATTTGACATGCAATAACTGGCCTTTGCTTTGTCTGGGCATGGGAAAAAAACAAAAAGGAGCAAGTGATTTTGTATGACTAACAAAAACCCCCAATTGTAAACAATCACAGAAATCAGCATAAGTGTTTTCATAATCAAAGTGTTAAGGCTCAATGGAGTAAATATAAGTAACCTTTGATACTTTTCTAAGGTTAAAGACTGGAAAAAGAAAGCAAGATACAATGGATCTGTGCAACTGTGTACTTTAAAAATTAATGTAGTTGTGTAACAAGAGATAAACAGTTACTAAATTGTATCAGCCTGAAATAAATGATGATTTATGATTCTGCAAAAATACTGAGGTTTCCATAAGGATAAAATTGAAAAATAATAATTGGCTAAAGAACATACTCATCCACTCTGTCATGATAGAGTAGGAATGGCTTGGGCTTATATCAGGGCGTGATACATGATGTTTGTAGTCCTTTTTAGACTAATGCCCTTAAACATACCATCATATTTTTCCATGAGCATGTTAGGTGATGTTAGGTAGAACTATTGCATTTATGTATCCCAATACTTTATTTACAAATATTTAATTCCAGTTCTTTCAACGAAGTTCCCTTCTATACAGATGGAGAAGCCCCCCTTTCCTTTTAGGAAAACCGGTTGTACAAAACAATTAGAAATTTACTTAAACAGCAGTCATTTCTATGATGAAGTGCATCAGCTATTCAACAGCAGCAGAATCAGGTATGAGTACTCAAATCTTAGATGATAGGTGCTGTTTAACAATGCAAATTAAGCATGTTTTTTCTTGATGGGGATAAATGTTTATGTTTTAACAGAGGACTGGCCTCTCAACTAGTACCACTCTAGTGCCTCTTACAAGTCTTAAATCCAATTACACCTCATCTGAAGTTCTGTAAAAGAACACTGATCACCATGAAGGTATTGAAAGTACCCTGACACTTCTTCACTACAAGTTTATATTGGTTACAGCATCCATGGCTTTCTAGTTAGGAACGTGGACTTGCTGTAGCATACAATTTAAGGTGAACTGAAATACGTATCTCTCAGAACTACAGTAAAGAAACTACAAAAAATACATGACTTAGATTACACTGAAATTCAGCTTATGCTCCCTGTTATCCAGACCCATTACAGACTGATAGTCATGCAGGGGTGTGTATGGCTACATTATTCCTCTGAAAACTCAGTCCTGCTTCTTCTTCTCTCCTTTCACGTTCCTACCTCCTTCACATCCCCCCATGATACCTGGCCCAGGCATTTATAGATCCCCTTGCAGGGAGCTATATGACACTCACACATAACCTGCAATAATTAAAAAAAAAACGTGGATTTTTCATCCCAACCAACTTCTTTGATCCTGTTTGGCCACACAGAGCAGGGAAAAGGACAGCCTAAGGAAAGACATGTGGAAGGCAGAGGATGAGACAGATAGACTAAAACCCCATGGGAGTAGTTATTTAGCCATGGCCACTTAAGTGAATCACAGTGTTTGCCACGACAATTTCAGACCTCCCAAACTTTAAAGCAGATTGGGAACTCCCTTTAGCTCAGGCAACTACTGAGGCTGAAGTCTGACAGTGACAGATCATAGTGAAGCATGCAGTTCTGACAGTCCCTTTGAACGCTGTTTTTTTTTTATTACACACTCAGGTTTTTCCAGTTCTCTCTCTGGTTCACAGGCTTTTACTGGTGTGAGCTGTTGGTAGCACATGTGCAAGCACAGTGACTCCTGTGCCACTAATCCTGAATCACTACACCACATTCTCTAAGTACACAAACAGCCTCTGCTTTCAGTTATCAAGCCCCTGTTACCTGCAACATCCTTCCACCACCAATAAAGCGAACTCTTTACAGCTGCATGTGGCTTGTTTCACCAGCTGCTGTTACAATCACTGCTCTTGTGTACAGCTGACTATACTGGTGGACTGGGCGGGTCAGCTTACTAACTGTGGTATGAAGACCAATAGAACCAGCTCACTAACCCTGCTTCTGCCAAAATCTCTCGGTCTCTGTGGACAGAGACCTCACCACAACAGTGGATGGTGGTTAGGCTTTTGTACTATGCATATTGCAGCATTTGAAGCAACAGAGAACAGTTACCCTTCACTCCTTTAAAAACAACATACAAAGATCAGGTGAAAGGAGTAGGAGTATTTTAATAGCCTTGAAGGACACAAATTAAGTTACATTTTGATTCTCTATGATAATATACATGTTTCCCCCAGCTTGTTTAATTTCTGATTCCAAGCCATTCCTGAAGACGAAATGTTGACTAAGCTGCATTCAGTAGGAACTGTGACAATGAATTCAGAAAACAGAGCTAAAATTTTACTGCTACACTCTGAAAACTCTCCTTTACAAAACAATAAGATGTCCTTATCAAACTGTGGTTGAACTTCAAAAATCTCCTTGTTCTGTTCAGCTTAAATCCTAAATCTACATTCTGGCTTTTAAAAGCACTGGCACAACTGAGTAGACTCAGAGAGTTACAGTATTTCCTGCCCTCTCTGACAATATCAGATCATCCATGCAATTCTCGTATGAAATCCCAAAACCAAGTCCACTCAATTCTGTTGAAAAATGCAAGTCAGTTCATGTGAGCAATAGGGAACAGAAAAATGTGCACACACAAAAATTTGGTCTGAGACCTCATGTCAGGGCCTTTCTGTGCAAGGCAATAAAATAGCCTACGTGCTAGAAGCCAGTAGTTTATGCCCTAGAACTTCAGGTGCCCTATTCTGCATGCACTGGCCAAATTCAGTTTTATTTTTGGTCTAAATCTTAGCTTTAGGAAACCACGTATGTGTTCTGTTTTAAGAAAAAAGTCTAAATCATATGTTCCATCTCAGTGACATTTCAAATAAAACCACTCATTTTCTTGTCCAAGGAAAGCATGAAAAAAACCAAAGATACAATGGCAGAGTCAAGTTACAAACACTATGTTGGCAGAGACAAATATCTAACACTCCATGGTGAAAACAGGACTTGCTGCAAGCAAATACACTGAAAACAAGATGTAAAAAGTTCAGCTGACACCCATTCAGACACATTAGCCTTAGTCTGGCTTCTACCAAAGCTCAGGTTAATGCAGCAGGATGGACAGCAGAGACACACTGCTGGTGACACAGTGCCTTCAGCAACAGTCTTAAGAAGTTCATGGTATCAGACGCATTTTCCAAAGCAAAGATCTGCAAGGAGGCTATGACATCCTTAGTTGGCGCACTGCACCCTTTCTAAAAAAGGCTGATAAATCTGAACATGAACTTGATGACTTTCAGTTACAAAAAAATTATCCTTTAACTCCATGTTGCTAAGAAACAAAACTCACCTGAAATCATGTGGGAGTCAGTGCAGCCCCTCAAATTAACTGCAAATAACTCAAAAGTGATAATTTAATTTTGAATATCTTCCAATTGTTTATACCATAAATCTGAAATCTTGTCTTGAAATGGACCTCCTGCAGCTCTAAAACCCAATCCATTAACTTTAAAATACAGCTCTGCATGGTTATCAGAAAAGCTACATGGTTATCAGAAAAGCTGCATGTATGAAATAACAGCAGAAGTCTACTTTCCATGGTTTGGATCAAAGCACTCAATATAGCAATACGAAGAGTGGCAGCAACTACAGTTGATTATCACAGAATCACCTGAGTTGGAAGGGATCCATAAGGATCATCAAGCCCAGCTCCTGGCCCTGCACAGGACATCCCCAAGAGTCACAGCATGACCCTGAGAGTATTGTCCAAACACTTCTTGAGCTCTGTCAGGCTTGGTGCTGTGACCACTGCCCTGGGGAGCCTGTTCCAGCACCCAGTCACTCTCTGGGTGAAGAACCTTCTCCTGACATCCAACCTAAATCTTCCCTGACACAACTTCAGGCCATTACCTTGGGTTCTGTCACTGGTCACTACAGAGCAGAGATCAGTGTCTGCCCCTCCTCTTCCCCTCACAAGGAAGCTGTAACTGCAATGAGGTCTCCCCTCAGTATTCTCCAGGCTGAACAGACCAAGTGACTTCAGCCACTCCTCACATGGCTTCCCCCTCAGGGCCCTTCACCATCCTCCTGCCCTCCTTTGGACACTCTCTAAAAGCTCAATGTCTTTCTTACATTGTGGCACCCAAAACTGCCGCCAGCACTCGAGGTGAGGCTGCCCCAGTGCAGAGCAAAGTGTGACGATCCCCTCTCTTGCCTGGTTGGTGATGCCGTTCCTGATGCCCCCCAGGACAGACATTTTCAAACTCATACCAAGGAGACTCAAGCCAAGGTATTTGTACAGATGTCTTTTGAAGAATGCAGAAGATTTCACAGATTTATGATTTCACAGTTTTATAAGTCAAGGGCATGGTGTAGTCATAGCCTGCAACTTGACAAGTGGTAAAATGCTTCAGCAGCGTGCAGTCACACGGCATAGCCTCTGCAAGTGGTGGTGGGGTCGTAAGTGTCTAGTTGCAGGATCTGTGGTTTCAAAATTCAAAGAAATAAATCATCCATAGGGTTGACTTCTACATCAGTCTTAACTTGCAGGACTAAAAAGACTTGATGGCTAAAGAGATTTTTCTCTGGAGAATAATTCTGACCCCCACCATGTAACTTTAGCATGTTCAACCTTATCATTTGGCCAAAAAGACCTACTACCATGCATAGGGAAAAAAAAGAGAATCTGCTAGACAGAAACAGAATACCTGGGGTGGGGCAACCATCCACACTCCAGAGCTCTAAATCAGCAGTCTCGAAGGACTCACTTGGAGGAAAACTGTTTTCCTTGCCATCTGTGATACCTGAAATATGAAAGCAAATAAAGGAAGTCAGAGACATCATATATCAAACAATGCTAGAACACTTAAGCATTATAACTACCTCCTCTGAGGAATGCCAGCCTCCAGTTGACAATACAACTAACCGTTGCTGTAACACGGATTTTTCACCTGGAGAGAGTTTAGGATGGCAAAAATGTGCTGCCCTTTAATAAAGTTTAGCAGATAGTAACTAGCCAGGACTGTATTGACTGCATAGCTCTGCACAGACCATAAAGTACCAGCACTGGAGAAGCAGTGCCCTAGCAATATGCTCCAGGGACCAGCTGTGGAACTGCCTTGCTCCTCCTACACAATGAAAAGTAACTACCCAGTTTATGACTGCTTTATCTTTCTAGTGAACCAAACTACTTTGAAAGCCTTTTCTGCATACTGCTTCACCCATGGTGTGCTTCAGAGGGAATTTAACAAAGCAAACAAACTGATCTGGAAGAAGGGTTTGGGTAGTTTTTAATATAAATTTATCCCTGTGGTAAAGCACTTTATAGGCAGAAGTACAGTATTTGATTACTCTTTACAGTTTGTGGTCAGAGCAACTCTAGCACAGGACTTGCTCTCCTTCTAACCATGCACATTTACTGTAACACAGCTTTAGGACCAAGCTCTTAAAAGGTATAAATAGAGGAAAACTACCTTCACTGCAAGTTAAGGATCTTGCTTTTCAAACCAAGTTGCCCACAGCTGTGGCCAATAAATACCCAATACTACAAAAAAAGGAACAAATCTCATTATCAATACAGCATACAAACATAACCAGCAAGAAGGCTAGAGTTCTTTCCTCTATGACCATAGCAAGCAGTTTACTCTGAAGCAAAATAAATGAGTGCTCCTTGTCATCTGTGTGGCCACAGCTGCCAGCACACAGGGAAAACACAGCTGACAGGCTCTGGGAGGTGTAATGTGCACTGCACTAGAATGGTTCCCCACAGCCTGGCACTGCTCAGTTTAGCTCTAAACAAAAGTCAATTGCTGATTTTTATCAAAAATTGACTACAAAGGTGGCACAGTTTGAATGCAGGAGTTGTCAGGTGGCTAAGCTTCCTCCTACAGAACTCATTTATGCAGCATGTTTCCCGTACAATGTCCCCAACAATTTCTGACCAAGAAGAAGGAAAGCCTGGTAGTTTCTTGTTTCTACTTGTACATTTGTGTGTAGCACATGCTGTGACTCAACAGGAATGTCTTTGTTTGTCTCAGATCCCAATTAGAGCACACCATTACAAACTTTTATTTGCTGCTCTAATTACAAGGTCATTAGGGGGGTTCTGTGGTGATGTTTCTTCAGGAACCCTTGAAACTTCAAGGGCACTTTCCCACCATAGCTCATTCCATGGCTTCACAGAATTTTAGTGGGAACTGCTAAAAGCATCAAAATCTTGGCACTTTCTAAGGCAGTGTAGATGCTGGGAAAATACATTGCAGGACAGGCTGTCTTATCGAAGGCACATCCAAACCAAAAGGTGGTTACCATGATTACAACAGTGGAGGAATTCACAGCATCTTCAGTACATCACTAAACCATGCATATAACCGATTCACCAGTAAAACTCCTATTCCCTCAAAGTAAGATTTTGTAAGAATGGTACACTCAGACGACACTTAAAGACATCAGGAGCAGAGGTTGATTCAAACTAATTACAGCAAAAAAACCCCAAAACCCCAAACCACCACCACTAAAACCAACAAAAAGCACCAAAACCAAACCAACAAACAAAACCACCCACCCAAGACATCATCTTCCCACCTCCCCCCCAAAAAAAACCAAAGAGCCCCAGCCCAAAAAAAGCCCAAAAGCCAGAAGATCACTGAAGAGAGAAAACATGTGAGATCAGAAGGAAAAGCCACCAAAGTGGTGGAGAAGTCATTGAGGTAAACAGCCCTGTACTATCTGCTCTACCAGCACTCAGTCTGAGTCTTCTATCTTATTCTTTTAACAGGTCGCCCCCAGTTTGAGAATCTGAATATATGGCACTTTATTATGAATTAATATTCCACTGGTGAAACATTGACTTAAAAGAAAAGCCAGGAAGACTTCAAAATACAACCTTTGCAGATAATTTGGAGAACTTTACAAACAACAACAACAAAAAAATCCCCCCAAAACATCACTCATTGCTTTATTAGTGCCCGAGTTTTCTACCCTACTGCAGTCCTCTCCTCACTTCTGTGCATTCTTCCAAATGGGAAGTACTTGGATCGGCAACAGGGTTTTCACCCATTCATCCAGACCATGGCCTAGATGCCATGCCCTCTCTCACATCATAACAGAAACAACAGTATTTGTTTTATTTTTTAATGTCCCCATGCCCAGGTTCTTTTATCTCCTTCCCTCTCCTGCTTCCTGCCAGAAACACACATTCTTCAACACATAAAAATAATGGTGCTAGATGTTTTTCCACTATATATTTAGTACTTCTGTTACATAGCTGTATTATATTTATTCTAACATTTTATTTTATCCATTAGAATTTGGTGGAATCTTTAAAAACACTGAGGA
>VWZT01005469.1:47696-60655 GCA_013397055.1 Pachycephala philippinensis
GTACCACTCAGCTTGGTGTCATCAGTAAACATGCTGAGGGTGCCCTTGATCCCACTGTCTTGAGTAACCAACAAAAATACTAAAAAGTGGTTGTCCCCATATCAGCCTCCAAGGAATGCCACTCATCACTGCTTTCCACATGGACTATGAGTTGCTGACCACAACTCTTTGAGAGGAACCACACAGACAATTTTTTATGCACCAAGTGGTCCACCCATGAAATCACAGAATCTCAGGATATTTTGAGATGGAAGGGACCCACAAGGATCATCAAATCCAACTCTTAAGTGAATGAACCACAGGGATTGAACCACGACCTTGGAGTTATCAGCACCATGCTCTAGTCAGCTGAGCTAATCTCAGGGTCAAATCCATGTCTCTCCAGTTTAGAGACAAGAATGGCTGTGTCAAATGCTCTGCACAAGTCCAGGGAGGTGATGTCTGTTGCTCTTCCCTCATCCATCGCTGCTGTAACACCACAGAACCATGTTGAGTTGGAAATTAGTTACACTATGTCCTCTGCCTTACCTTCTTTGATCAGACACAAGGAAAAGGTGTTGGGAGAATCAAGTAAAAGAGGTCAGGAACAAGACTTCATCAGCTCGTAAAATAAAATTTTAAAATTTAAAAACACACCTGGCACATATAATTAAGTCTTCACCTCACTATGACACGGCAATTCTGCATCACTGTTTAGTTAATGGTCTCCTTACAGCCATGCTGCATTGTTAAGACATTTCCCATAAGCAAACTGCCATGCTGACATAAAAAGGATTTGTCAGCAATACAAAGATCTTCTCATATCAGAATAGTATTTGCCCTCCAGCCAACCTGAGTGACCAGAAATACTCTATTATTTGTTATTAGGAGGATGATACAAGATAGTCTACAGAATCACTGCATACACATAAGTTATGTTAATGATGTTATGTTAATGATGTTAATATGGACTAATATATCATGGAATAATATTGATGCACATTTGTAACCTCTAAGAGTCATACAGACTAACATACAACACAAACTAACTTGTATCTGCCATCATCCCTTCAAGAAAGAGGTCTGTAGTACATATACAAGTAGCCAGGAATCTCAGGTTAAACTGTTATGCTTTTTAGCTGTTCATTAGTTTGATTTTAAAAGGTTTTGATCTGTTCTACATTCTGTAGCCAGTCTCACATCCAAGTACTAGAGATGAAGCGCTGAGACACTTTGCAATACAGCTAACACTTCCCTCTGTAGATGTCACAATGAGACAAGATCACATGATTACTTCAGGTTGCCTTCTACCCAGCACAGACTCCTAAACTCAGAATTCCAGGTTTCCAGCCTCTTAGTGTCAGATCTCCTTTTAAAAAGAGATACAGCTCCCATACTAACAGACATGGTCTTCTGGTCATCCTCGTGTGCTAGCATGAGCTTTACTCTGATTAGCTAGTTCAAGGTAGAAAAACAGGCAAAAAATTGTTGTCATTACCATAATTCCTGCCCAGAGAAAGGAAAGGTGATTGGCTTTCCAGGCACACTATTTTTTTCCAAGCTGAAAGAGTCTTAAGGCCAAGCAGGAGAGAAAAAGGACCAGCTCTTTGGGCAGGAGTTAACCATTAGATCAATTTGGCTGTGTGGGGTAAAACTTCACCTTAAGCTTGGTATCTTTCATGTCCTGTTAGAGGCTTGCCCCCAGGCGTAATTTCGCTGATGAAGATCTCTAAAAATACATTCAGTGTGAAACATTTCCTTTGCAGTTGAGGGCAAACAAGTCAGTGGAGCTCTCCCTATCATGTTTATTGGATTCTGTGATTCAGGCCTGAGGGTTTTCCAGAGGAAAAATAAAATGATGCTTGGACTCTTCCCAGAAACAAAAACGCTGTTCAGCAGGAAAACCAAGCAAATGAAGTATGGCATTTTGGTTTCTTAGTTAACCACACAAAACCCCAACTTTAACTAGACCAGCACTCGTACAAGTGAGAAAGCATTAGGAACTTTGTATCTCCTGTTACTGGGGTAGTGTTTTTATAACCACTCTTTCACTAGCTGCCAAGATGACCTTCTTACAGAAGGATGAACAATAATGTTAGTCTAACTGTTTATTACAATTGATTGCAAGCAGATGAGAATGCTGGTCACAAAAATCTAATGCAAAGAGTCTGACAATGCAGCCAGATGGAAATTCCTTTGGAAAGTCAAACAGTCCCTCACCCGAGAAAATATTTAGAAATTGAGTTTATTGGGAGGGCATAATGCTCTCCAGGTCACAACAGAGAAGAGTTTGGACCAGCTGCTGTTTAAACATGACCAGTCCTTTTCATCCCTCTGCTTTCACATGCCTTTTCCTTCCCAAACAACCCAGTTCTATCCCTTTCCCTGCCTTTGGTTTCTCACCTAAGCATCCCATAATAAGTCCTGTGTAACCCTGAAACAGTCTTCCTCTGTATGCTGCAATGTGTCCTCTATCTCCAAGCAGCAAAACCAGGAAGTCTGTGAGGTGCTCCAGCATTGACTCATCTTGATGCATTTCTCTCCCATGTCATGGGGGTGAGGCTGCCCCAGGACAATGCCGGAAGGGGCCTTTCCTCAGAATCCTTACACTGGGCCTGCCACTGTCCCTTGTGCTCCTCTGGGTTTGAGGAGATAGGCTCTGGTGATGGGGCGGGGAGCAGCTGGGGAAGGGGTTACTGAGGCTCCTCCACCTGCCAGTGTTTCTCTCACTACCTTGTGGAGCACAGGCAAGTTTTTGTCACACAAGCTAACAGTTTATCACTGTTACTTCTTAAGCAAGAAAAGAGGGCAATGCTGAGGGAAACAAAGACAATATGGAAGCTAAAGTAGCATCTCTAAGAATTTAGGGTTGTCAAAAATCAAAACTGATTTTCAGCCTTTTTTTTTCTACTTTTTTCAGCATTTCTCACAATGCTTTCACTAGACAATCTTGAAAAAAAGCCTGGGTAAAACTGCATAACACTCACAAGACATGTAGTAACTAGATATATGTACCTTGTAAAGATGTAGTTAAAATACAGGAAAACTAAGAAACTTTGAACCTAGGCATCATTTAGGTGAATTCAGATTTGGGATCTCAGTTACATTCAGTTGACTCCTAGTCCTTTGTACTACACCTTCGACTATATCCTCTGGATTTTGTTTTCATCTCCCACCCGAGCCACAAAACTTTCATATCCTCATCTGCTTTGGCACAAAATGGGATCCTCAGACCAAAAGTTCTTTAGCTTTCACTGAAGCATGACAGCCTGTGTAAGCACAACAAGAAGATATTTTGATGCCCACATTTATTGCAGACATACAAAACCTGTGACAGAGAGATTTTAAAAATTACTACTATTATTGTTGTTGTTGACAAAAACAAACCACAAAAGCAAGCAACCAAAAAATCCCAAACCCAACAACCATATTCTATCTCACTAGATAAAAAAATGATTCTTTCAGCAACTCTTGGTCCATCGACCAAACCTCAGAGAAGTGTTTAGGAGGCAGAAACACAATGAAACACAAAATCCTGAAGCACTGAAGCCAAAGCACAGATGCATAGCTTCTTACTCATTCAAGCCACTCTTGTCATTCCCACAGGAAAAGTATTTCTTTATTTACAGAAAGAGATAAGGAGAGGGCCAGTGTGAGGTGCTTGGTCACAGGGCGGGTGGTTTGCACTACAAGGTAGAATGTGTGTATGTCCTTTCTCTGTTTTCAGGGAAGAAGAGTTCTGATTTACAAGATGGTAATCTCCATATGGGTCCTCAGATGTCCCCAGATTAGGGGGGTTATATATAATACTAGGTAGAGACAACTCAGCTACTCTGAGAAACAATTTCCTGATTTGTCCTTAGATAAGCTGCACAAAGCCAACAGGTTTCTGATCCCTAACCCTGACCTGAAGGTTCTTACACATTATATTCTCTCCTTCATCACTTACAACCACTTCATACTGCTTAATCTCCCCTTGAAACTTTAATTTTTTTTCACAACAATCAAACATTTCATGGGTCTCCTATGAAATGACAATGGAAGAAATAGAGGGATGACAGTGTATAAACAGAACACAACCACTGAACAGTGAGTCAGATCCACCTCTGTCATGCAGCACTAAGCTGTTTCTCATGTTGCTTTAGTAGATGAAAGGACTGGTCCTTACTTGATTTAAATCAATGTTCCATTTAATGCAGAAGATCCATACACATGTACACCAAATTAAAATTAAAAAGACATCTGCGGCAAATCAATGCACTAAACCTACCATAGCCCTCCTGATTCTCTGTCCAGTCTTTCAGACAAAAAGCCATCCCTACCACAAATTTCATTCATAAATTAACTTCTCTGAAGACCTCTGGATGTAGACAATTCGTGACAACACCACAATATAACTACAGCGTTAGCATCAACAGAAGTAAAAGAAGAATAACCATGGGACAGTTACTATACTACTAGGCTACTACAGTGTAACTGCTGAAGTCATCCGCTGTTTTGCTGAAGAAACTGCTTATCCATAGCAATCTTTCACTCTGTCAGACTATAACAGGTCCTCCCAAACATCAACAGGATTTATTTTTCCTTTAACAAAACACTTTCTAATCTCAAGATCATAATGGAATTCCTTCACTGCTTCCATCTGTCATGGTTTAACCCCAGCTGGCAATCAAGAACCACATAGCCACTCACTCACTCCTCCCCCTTCCCCAGTGGGAAGGAAAATCTGAAAGAAAAGTAAAACGCATATGTTTAAATAAGAACAGTTTAGTAAGTGACACAAAATATAACATCATCATCATAATAATAGTAACGATAAACAACAACAACCACAAAAATAGTGATAAAGAGAAATAAAACCCAAGAAAGATAAGTGCTGCACAATACAATTGCTCATCACCCACTGGCCAGTGACAGAACTGCAGCTCCCATACAACTCCCCCCAGTTTATATACTGGGCATGATGTTCTGTGGTGTAGAATATCCCTTAGACCAGTTCAGGTCAACTGTCCTGGCTGACCTTCCAGCTGCGCCAGACTCCCTTCCAGCTTCTTGTGCACCTGCTCGCTGGCAGAGCACAGGAAACAACAGTCCTGACAGCAACAGCCAAATCATTAATGTTTTATCAACATTATTTTCCTGCTGAATCTAAAACACAGCACTGTACCTGCAATTAGGAAAAAAACTACCCCCATCCCAGACAAAATCAAGACAACATCAAATATTTCTGAGCTTATATATTTTCCATATTCTTTTTCAAATAGTCCTGTAATTATGCAGGCTGAATAACATAAAGATAAATCACTTTGGTTCACTTTTAGAATTAGCAATCCATAAAGATTCCCACAAGAAGAAAAGCAAATCTGCCTGCTAAATACTTTGTAATTTTTGCTTATCTTAATATTCAACTCAGTCTTCCTTTCCAACCACCACTGACTTCCTATATTGCAATTACAGGAACCAGTTCAAAAGGCTGATACTGCACTAGAGGAGATGAGTGATACATAGAAACATGGCACTTTGCTAATGCATATTCAGGAACCAACCAAGCACTTCAATTTCAAGCCACAGTGCTTATGTGGCACTTTCTTAGAACCGTCATTATCAAAGGCTCAGATTGATTCAGACACTTACAATTTATCCAGTGGTGGCTACCCGCAGTCCTACTACAACCTGGCCCAAAGACTTGATAATCAGAGAAGTACATCAGCCAGACACTGGGAGACAAATTCCAGCATTACACCAGCTGGAGTGGTCCTGAAGATGCAACAATTTGCTACCAACACAAGTGAATTCAGTCTCATTGAGAGCTTGTCTTCATGGGAGTGATGTTCAGGTATTAGAAACATGAATTACTTGCCCATAGAATAGTCTTGTCAAGGTTTAGGGCTTGTCATGCTTCGGTGATCACAGACCTATCAGAAGGTTAGCAGAGCTGGGGGAGAAGGATGCACCACTGAGAGTGGGCGCAAAGAATGCAGAATTTATAGGCCACAAGGTCATTTGGCAGAACTCCCAAGATAAGGAAGTAAAAAAGCCAACATTCCAACCAGGTACAGGGTAATTCTGGCAAGGGAAAAAGACTGATTCAAAGAAGAGAAAGACTGAGCATGCAGACTAATTAGCAAAAGAAGCAAGGGAATCATTTAACCAAGAGAAGACAGAATACTAATTAATATTAGTATTAATAAGAGAACTTATTAACTTGTAATGAATGAACATTAATGCCTTTGTTTGTTAAAATGTAGAAATAGTAAAAAGTTTTGATAGCCTGTGTGCTGGGTTTGTGGGTTTGCCACCCAGCACCCCTTTCTGTGCAGAACTGTAAATAAACCAAATACCTCAGCTCTGCGCATGGATCGGCCTCTTGCATTAACAGGTGAAAGAATCCATTTTGGGACAACAGTTTTGGTGAACGAAATGGGAGAGCTATAAAGCCTTGCCTGGATCATCTTGTTGTCCCCCAGCAAAGCAGAATCAGATCAGAAAGGATTTGGACCAGTTTCACTGGGGACTCCATCAAATCCTCTCCAGTGTCAAGGCAGTGAGCAACTCAAAGGTGCAACACTCCAGAGATACTTGAGCAAGGGCAAAAGTGGTGTGAATTTCTGGACTGGTGAGTATCAAATTTTATTTTGTTATAATTGATCAGTGGGACCAGTCCTGGGCTGACCAGTGGGATTGGTACTTGAAAACTTCAAGTTCTGTGTAAACTGGATAAGGAGGATTTGGAACAGTGACTGTCACTGTACATAAAAAAACAATGTATGAAAGAGGGGAGGGGTCCTCCTACCTTTGTTGACATGATGTCAGAGCAGTGTGTAACTAACAACAAGGGATCAGAAGTGGGAAATAAATAAATAAATAAATGCCTAGGCTTTAAAATTGCTACACACAAAACCATGTGATGTGAGAGAGTGCTTTTCCTTTCTCTGACAACCAGGAGTCGGAGCAGAGAGTAAAAAATTATTTGTATTGGAGGTCTGGACCTAAGGATAAAGGAATTGGGCAATTGAGTTTTGGCAAACCAGTCAGTGATTCTACCCTGTAGCCCTTGGGTTTTCATTTTGAAAAACTGGAGTAAGCTGGGGAAGATCCAATAACTAAAGATAAAATGAATAAATGTTGTAATCAGTGGTGGACACCTTACAAACTGGAGAATGGGAGAAATGAATTGTTGCAGTTTTATCTTGGAGTTGGTGTTTTATTGCTGACTTGGTAAATGGGATCAGTTTTGGTTTATGTTGATGCTTTTATGACATTGTATAGAGACCCAGGTATTCAGGAAAGGTGTATGTTGAAACGAGATATGCTGATATCATGTCCTAAGGAGAAAGAAAGAAAGGCAAACATCGTGTGTTGCAGAGGGGATGAGGCAGAAGGTGTGTCAATGTTAGTTCCCTCCTTTTCACACCATGTAACATTGGAGTGGGGATGGATAAAGAGAGTATGGATCAAAATAAAGAGCATATGGGAAGTATGGATTTTAGTCCTGTTGCTGGCCAGACTCAGAGAAATAATCAACCAGTGATACAAGCATCTTTAAAACAAGCAACCGAGGTCTGCCAGGTTTTATACATGCCCATTTTTATATTTCGTATTTGTTGAATTGGAAGTGATGTGTTGGTTTGTACTGAGAGAATCTTGAAGGAATGTATCAGCTTTTGGAAACTGTTAACCAATAACCCTGACTGGGGGCATACTTAGGCTAGATTGATTACCGTGTTACTGTGGAAAGAAAAGAGACTGGCATTACAAAGGTGAAAGAAACAGAATAAGCAGGGGGCTTGGGGCCTGAAAGACCCCTATTTTCCCTGCACAAACATACACACACTTTTGGCCTGAATCAATGTGATATTTGTAGGCAGTAAGGGTCATTGAAAAGATGGAAATATTATGATGCTGGAGAATTTTTTACGGTGAATGAGGGGACCAAGGGAAAATATCAAGGAATCCCCAGGAGACCCTCTAGTTCCAGTAAAACCAGAGAAACAATGAATTTTTGATAAACAGCAGAGCCATATATTCAGTAAAAACTAGCTGTAAGGGCTACGTAAAGTGATATTTTTGGGGCAGTTTTATGGCCATTCCTACAACTCACAGAGTGGACAACTGGAGACACTAAACTGACTCATGAGTTTCTATATGCCAGAATGTCCCCGTCCTTTGTAGGATAAGATTTATCATGCAAGTTAAATGCTTGAGTCAGCAAGCTCTATGTATCTCACAAGAAAAGGCATAGAAGGCTCAAATCTGTTTACTAATGACCCAGACCTCAGAGGAACAAGAGAGTCAGAAGGAACAGGATTTAAAGGCAATAAGCCAAATAACTGTGGACAAATACTTATTTGACTGGTTTGGATTTAAAAGACGCTTTCTTTTGCATTTCAGTGGATGAGTAGAGCCAGACTCTCTCTCGCACACCAGGTGAAAGAACCCACTTTGGGACAACAGAAGGAGGCTTTGGAACCAGAGTTTTCTTGCTCTGAAATGTAAGGAATTCCTCTTTTTTTATGTAACAGCATGCTTTCCTCAAGGGATCTAAAAACTGAGACTGATTCATCAGGTGATGAAGTAGAACAAAGCTGCTCTGAACAGTGAACTATCAGAGATTTTGGAGAAAAAGGCATCTGTCTTAAGAGTTGTAAGTACTTACTTTTTTGCCAACATAGTCATAGCAACATGCTCCTAGTGAGTTAATGCTTATGTCAATAACAAACTTATTCTGCTAATAAAATTTAAGCCATTCCCCAAACAAAACAATTTATCCTACTAAAAAGATATTTGTTCTTAAATCAACAAAATTACATCTTGCTTTGATCGCATATCTGTTAGCTAGGGATGTGATTCTTTTCCACTGTCATTGCCAACTTAAGCATAAAAGTAAAATTTCTCAAGCAGGACTGCCTGTTCTAGTAAGAATGTGAGCAGATGTAATGCTCTTACCAGATTCTAACCTGCTAATCTGCCAATATCCTCTGAATCACTAGATTGAATGATTTACTCATTTTTCGATTAAATACAGTCAAAGCAGAAATGAGCAAAACCTTTGCAACTGTGTGAAACTGAAATAAACAGTAAACCTTGGCAGGACCATAGCTGATAGAAAGAGCAACTCCTACACAGTGAGTAATACCCAGCATGTCATACCAATGTAATAAATTCAGAGATGTGAAAGAGAAGCATGTGAGCAAGACAAGACAACCAAGAAACTGCAAGCTTACGGATCTGCAAAAAGGAAAGGACAATAGTGCTGACTGCTTCATCAACATGACCATCATGGTTCAGAGAAGTTTGCAAATTTGCATTATACTGGCATTGTACATCAAAATCTCACGTTCAGTTTGTCTTTTCCAAGGAACCAAAGTGAGCTACCATATAATGAACTTTCTGTGGAAAATGGGTGGTTATTTTCCTCAGGAATGTCTCAGTGAAACAACCGATTTCAGATTCCCCATCGAGATTACCAGGGTCACACAGAAGAACATCTTAAGGATCATCTATGAGCTCCTTCAACAGATCTTCCAACTATTTAGCAAAAATCTTCCTGTTGATGCTTGGAATACAACCAAGATTGAGAAATTCCAAAATGGAATTCATCATCAAATTGAAGAACTGGAGACATGTTTGTCAGAAGAGCAATCAAAGGCAAGAAACACTTTTCAAACATGGATCCTAAAAAGCTCTACATATAGCATAAAAAAGTACTTTCAAAGAATCACCAATTTCCTGAAAGATAAGCAATACAGCCGTTGTTCCTGGGAAGCAGTTCAAATGGAATTGAGAACATGTAATATAATTTTTGACAGTCTTTTGAAAAAAAAACCTACATAAAGAGGTAAAATCTTCTGTTTTGTTTCTTTTTAAAAATACAATAATTTACCCTTCTTGATAGGTTTTTTATTTCCACATTTTCATAATTTTCAAATTGACAGTTGGGGCTTGTTTTCAGAAAACATTCAGTGCTCTAAGTTAAACATGCAGAGTACTCAAATGAAAGGGCACTTGGTATCACTGCTTCTGCAGAAGATAAGCTCTTTAAGAATACAAGTGGGTATTGCTTCTGTATTGTCTCTTTGCACTAAAATTTACACGCAGACACTGCATAGATTTTATCTTTGCATTATTTTACTAATTCAGGAAAAAAGTGCAAGACATGCATAAAGCAGACAGACCTTCCTGTAGTCTTGTACACTATGAAGATCTTAAATTACAAAACAGATGAGAATTTAAGATGACCAAGATATCTTTAAACTAAAAAAATAATGATAAGTAGTCCTACCAAACTAGAAAAATCAATTACCAGCTTTGATCCTTGTTTTGCAAGTATAATTGTCTTCATAGCCTATGGAGATATATTTATATCTATTTCTATATATATGAAATATATATTTATATATATATGATATATAGATAGATTTATATATAGCTTTCTATACAGCGTATTGAATAACTACAGCATAGATTATCAGGACATGTTGATTCACAACACTATGTAAAATATGTATGCATCCGATGTGCTTCAAGTTCATAAGCAGACAAAATTAATTTGAAAAGAACTACTGTATGAACGGAGATATTAACAAATTTCTTCCATTCCTCTCCCACCTTTCTTTCCTTCATTCAGGCAGAACCAAGTGGTACTTCAAGTTATCATTTTCATCAGTTTAACTGTTACTCAAGACACCTTGAATACCCTATGTATACCCTCTATACCACTCCCTAAATATTAGAAAACTGGATGACTTCTCACATGAATTTTTTCCACCTCAGATTTCATATATCTTCAAGCATATCTCATTCCTTATATATTTTTACCATAAATGGAATGTGTCAAATTGGAATGTAAGAAGAAAGGAGTTAAAATATTTCTATGCCTTCTGGAACTGGGGAAGAAAAAGGGACTATTTTGACAAAAAAATTCAATGTACTGTTACCATTACCTGAGGACAGAATCTCAACATTTTGCTAAGAAGTTTGAGGGCTGGACTGTAACTTGGGTTGCCCTCCTTTCCTTTATGCAAATGAAATATATATCTTAAAATTCCTTCCAACTTTGGGAAAAAAGAAAAAGGAAAACTTATGCTGCATGCAGCTATTGTAATGGAATTGTATTATTCCTTATTCCACGAATGCAACAACAGGGTATTCTTGCCCTTCAGTCATTCATTCCTTACTTCAGCTCTTCATCTTGGGAGAATTGCATTTTATCTTTTTAACTCCAAAACTATTGTTCACTACAGTGGAAAGAGAGTTATTTTTAAGATGGAAGTGGTCATCTACTACCAAGCACCTGGATATACTGCATGATACTATCCACAGAATTTACTAAAGTCTTTCTGGATTAAAAACCTACATCTTTTGTTAATATAAGGATGTGTGGAATCTTCAAAATAAAAAAATATTTTTTTATTTGATTGTATTGGCGTGATAAGCAAATGCCCTCAACAGCAGAAGCGGCAGATGTCTTAAATTAAAACTGACAACAGATTTCCTAGATCAAATAGATCTTAGAAACTCTTGGCCAAAGAGCCTCCTGCTCTTAAAAAAGCGTGGTCCCATTAAGCTACTTGATTAGCCTAAGTCCTCTTTTATCTTTCCAGGGTAAATCAAACAACAGTGATGGTTCACAAGACAGGATGACCCAGTTTTACATTCTTTCTTCCTCCCTTTCCCTCCTTCCAACCTCACGTCCTTGCCCTGCTTTAACACTTGTTGAATCTTTTCCTGAGCCCATCAGTCCAACAGAAAATGATCCAAAATACTCAATCAAATAAAATCCATACTTTTGTTCAAAAGGGAAGATTTAAAATCAGGGAAGAACACCCACTGCATATGAGAACCAGCACAAAAGACAAAGGGGAGTGTGGGAGCAAGACTGGGTAACAAGAGCAAAACCTACTCTGCTTTCCTTGTCTGGTCCAAATGCCTTTAAAAGAACCTCTCAGTCACTCTGTGTATAACTGATCTTCAGCCATACCTACAGTTAATTTGTAAGTACTTCTCCTTTAATATACTAATATGCTAATTACCCATCACCAGAACACTTGAGTGGAATAGTACGGTCTAATTTCTCTGGAAATAAATTTACTTCTGCAGTACTCAGTTTAAAATTCCAGTTACATTTTACTTATTTTAGGTTTCTCTCTCTATCTTATGTGGACAGTCCTTGCCTAAGTCCCTGGCTCAGAAGAGGCTCACAAGACACTCAGCTATCTGTCAAAGGTATTACTGAAGCATCTAATCCTGAGATAATACCCTAAAACAGAAGAATGAAAATAACATTGTGTTTTGTCTAAAAAATATTCCATCTGAAATCTCAGTTTACCTAACTAGTGATAAAGGCTAAATATTAAACAAAGACCAGTACCACGTTTTTCCTGTAACATTTTTAAACAACTGCTATTCCAAATGACTCTGTGATCCTTGTTCCCAGGGCACTTGGACCACTCTGCTTCTCTCAGTTTCTGTTCCAAAACACAAGTACCCTCCCCAGGGACCTAACGATGCCAAGTACTTTGCTGGCAGTTAATAAAGAATATTTTTCAGGAGAGAAACACCAGAAAAGAAACTGAAGTGATCTGGTCCAGTCCCAAGTCTCACATCACTCACTAATGCATTCTAAGCAGCACCAGCTACTACACCAACACACCAGCAAACTGCATAAAATCCAAGAGGCTTGATGCCAAGCAACATCATGTTATTCTGCACCCACCTCATTTTCTCTTTAGCACTTTCTGGAATTCAGTATTGCTTGACTGTACTCTACCTTGTGCTCCTTTTCTTTCTTTCTTTCTACCCTACAGCCCTCTTTCAGATGTGCATATTCTCTGTTAAAACAAACAAACAAACAAACAAACAAAAAAACCCAAACAAAAAAAAAAAAAAAAACCAACCAAAAAACCAGTTTCTTCCTTCTGTTTTTTTTGTTTTTCTCTTGGCTTGTTTTGTGTTATGTGTGGGGGTTTTTGGTTTGGTTT
>VWZT01005472.1:9677-32875 GCA_013397055.1 Pachycephala philippinensis
TGAAAAGTAGAAACAAAAAACTCAACACAGCTACACTTAATTATAAAAATACAAACAACAAAACACTTCATTTTCTTCTGCTTACTTTTAATAGGCCCTAGTAGAACCATAGTTTATTACAATTCATTAATGATACTTCACTTTCCAATAGCTGAGTGTAACAGCTGTGGGAAGGTATTTGCCTTATTACCACGTTCTGCAGATACTTAAAAATAAGATTTTTAGGAATCAAACTCAATGGCTATGTAATCTCAGCGTGTTATGAACCTCAATACCCTGAGGAAGTTCACAAGAGCCATCTCCAGTTGGAAACTCAAAAAGAAGCCAAGGAGAGGCTCGTTTCCTGTCTCACCAGCAGACCACACACAATTACCTTCCTAATCAACAACATCCCATGAACAATCTGCTCAGAGGTAATTGCTAAGTACATTTGCCATCAATATGCACAAAATTATTGCTAATAAATGTCACTGTGAATTACAGTCAAGTGCTACTAGACATGGTATAAACATGGGTCTACCCTGGTGACAAGAATCACTTTCCGTACCACACTGCAAGGAACTCCCAGTGCAAGGAATAAAGATCGCAGGGGTTCCAGCTGACAAAAGTCTCAGCTTTTCCACACATCCCACTGTGGCATGCTGTACACTGAAGCAAGAGGTGAGTCATTTTTTTAATCCAGGAATAAACCCACAGGCAGTCTGTGGGGATAGCTTATACACAAGCAGGTTTTCTTTTCCAATGCATCAGCGAGCTGACTTCCCTCCTGGAGATCACTCATCACCGTTTAAATACATTAAACCATTTCAACATGTAGCACTTAATCCTTTGGCACCACAATTCTGATTTCCCCAGAGCACTGGCAGGCGCCAAGGAGTTAAACAGATTTTAATGAACAGTTTTCACTGTTCGATGAGCAAGCAGTGACTTGGTGTTCTCAGCACGTGTCCTCGTTGCAGGAAATCCACAGCCAGACACTTTTGGTTGTTCTCACACCATCCACTCACACTGCTCTAGCATTCTGAGACTTTTTAGGCTTTATGCAACAAACAACATGCAATTACAAACTGAAAGTACTTTGACTTGGACCTGGCAGTGCTGGGCTAGCTGTCTGACTTGATCTTAGAGGCTTTTCCAGCCTACATGATTCCATGACTTACACTAAAGCAAAGGAAATCAAGGATCCCATGGCAGCATGATCCATCATGCACTCTGTGAGAGCATCTTGATACAGTGCTACACAAAGACTTGTGGCCAACAGTGTTCAGAACATCTTTTTGCTGTACTGTCTTTTTGCAGTAACATAACTGATTTTTAATGCATTTGTATTATTCAAAGATAACAGCTCCTTCCTTGAGCATCTCTCCTGCCATCTTCCATCTCATGTAACACATACTCCATTTCCTGGACATGAGCTTATTTTAGTAATTCTGCCTAAATTCTGTGACTTTTCTTGTACTCTTGTATAAGCTATTGCCCCCAAATTAAATTTTAGCAATTGCTTTCTCAATGGGACAATTCTAACCATAGTACTATTACTTTCCTTCAGTAGATCCCTAAAAATTGCATTAATTCCACTCTGTGGCTGCTATTGGTTTATGAAAAATAAGTGAAAAGATGCCTTAAATTGCAGTATCAATGTTCCAATGTCCGTATGTGGTCAGCTTCACCCTAATTCTGTTCTGTTTCTCTGAAGAGGACCATTACCACCTTTCAAAATGTATGAAAATCACTAAAGCTCAGGTAGGTCTACAGCATCCCGTCTCAAGAGCTGTTTAAAAAAGCCAGATTAAATGAAACTTAACTCTCTAGTACTTAATTTCTGGTTTTACAGCAAAGTTTGGGATTCTCAGTCTAAACAAAACATAGAATCATGGAATTATTTAGACCCTAAAGCGTCTGAGGGAAAAGACTCTTAAGATCAAGTACAACCTAACTCACTAGTCCAGCACTAAACCATGTCCCTATGTGCCACATCTACAAACATCAGGACGTTTAAGTTTCTCAGGGGATGTTTGATTCACTAGCACTTGTGTGTACCCACCATATGAGCTTGGTCCTGCTTTCTCTTCATAAGTAAAATGAAGTTGCAGCTCCTCTTCTGACATGCGACTGATGAATACTTTCAGCAAACAGCAAATAATGAACAGTGCATTGTGAGCCTGCCAGATAAAGAGGTGGCTAGAAAAGAAGCAGGAACAAACAAGAGTCAGTAATGCTTCACCAGCAAACATGAATCAAAAACCACAAGAAAATAAATGTCAGACTAGACGAAGTTCCTACAGTTGAAGCAAGGAAAAGCCAGAGTGTTTAAGCAGGGAGTCTGCAGCTGATGTTACAGAAAACACAATGGAAATGTATGTAAAAGTAGTTTAGAAAATACAACCTTATCCCTCACTACATTTGTACCATTAAAAACACCACACTTTAGTTCACACACATGGATACTTCAACAGAAGTATCACTCTTTGAGGAACTCATCAAACAGTTCAGCAAACTTCTAGAGGTCTCTAGACGGTATGGACTCAAGGCACATAGACACTTGAGAATTTCCAGTAGGTTCAGACCTGAAAGCTCCCTGGCTCCCTGAACCTCAGCCCTTTTTGCAAGTAAATAGCCTTCAGGGTACAGTAGGCATTTAAGGACTTCGTGAGCACCATACAGCAGGATTTTCTTATGCAACACACATAAATATTTTCCAAGTTTTCTGAAAGAAAGTGAAATACAGCTGCATAAAAATTTTTTGAGCCCCAGTAAGCAACTGCTGGAAAGCCCATACAACACCAGAGAGTCAACTACTGCCTGAAGCTGTACTTTCAAGGTATCTTTGGATTAAAACAGCAAGAGCTATCCGGGCACAAGTCACCTCTTACTTTGGATGCAAGCAAAACACTTGATGGCAGTCCTGGGAGCAAGGAGGAATTGCAGCCCCAGATCTGATGAGAGTGGGACACTTATCTGTGGGTGTGAGGGAACAACTACAGAAAGTCTCCTGCAAAAAAATCCCCACAGTGCTGCACAAGTAACCTCTTGGAGTTCTCTCCTACTGCTGAAAGGGGCAAACAAAACCAATGGCAGCTGCATACCATAACTTGAAAGCTTGTACTTTGATACATATTTACATCTTTATAGATATAGATATTTGAAATATTTACAAGATAGAATACTGGCTCATACATTAAGCTTCAGCTAAAAAGTTCAAATTATTTTTAAACAGCTCTAAGCCAGCAGTACCCCTATTAGACTTAATTTCTGTGTTTAGAAAAGTACTAGGCACTTGTTCTGTTTCAAACAACAGTTTAAGAGAATTCTAAGGTTTGGTCTGTGAGCATGTTAATTAGTAGAGTAAAAAAATTCAAGAGCAAGCAACAAAAGGAACATTTAAAAAATTAAATGGCACACACAGCTCTTTTCTGGGAACTTACTTCTGACATTCTGCTGAAATTTTTAACTCTTTGGTTCTAGAAAGAAAGACTTTAATCAATGATCCAAGGTTTCCGGTTCGAGGATTCTTCTCAACTGGATGAGGAAAAAAAAGATACAATTACAAAGCACGTGTAAGTTGACACTATCTAGTTCAAACAATATTTAGAAAAAAGCCAAATTTCAACATCTTGCATATTTCTAAATAAAGCACAGTATGTCTTGTTTTTCTGTACAGGCATTCTTCTTTCAAGATTCTCCAGTACATGATTTACTAGTCTATAATTGTTTTCTAAATACAATTAATCCTAGAATTAAAATACCCCAAATGTGGGATACTCATACTCATACGGTTTCCTTTCCCAGACTTGTCTACAGCACAACAGCCTCCTGTCAGAAAACTGGGCAAGTCTTCACAACTACCTTTTACGTTCTTGCAACATCACTGATCACATTTTATATCATTCCTTCCTTTTATCCTCTAATTCTTTCCCCTTACCGATCAGCTTAAAGGGCAAAGGGAAAAAGACAGAGTAGAGACGGAATTATTTGTTTTAAACCTTTCAGTCATATAAAGTTCCCTAAAGCAGTTAACAATGGAAGTTTCTAAAGGTTTGCGGTATACATAAAAACACTCTTTACACTGCTTTAATCTTACTAGTGCAACATAAACAAATAGAATGCTAAAGGCATGAATGTGCACAGGGGTGCTGTTTCCCCAGTTTTTCTGGTAAAGTACATAGAAAAAAGATGGCACAACTTCTCACCTAAAGACTTGCAGACTGAGATTGTGGCTTCTTCCAAGAGCTTTAAGTCAGCACTAGGTAGGAGGAAAAGAAAATAAAAATGGTTACACAAGCAATTGGGTTCCTGTACTTGATGTGAAAATTCATTACAAAACAGTAATAAAATCTTTCTACAAAGCACTTAATTTTAGCCATCCATTAGCTCATACAGGTCCATTTGTCCAACCTCCCTGCTCATGCAGGGTTTCTTACCGCCAGCAGCCCAGACTATGTCCAGGTGGCTTTTGAGTATCCCCACAAGCTCTCTGAGCAACTCATTCCAATGCTCCATCATCCTAACATCAGGCAGTGCAATATTCTTTTGAAGTACAGCAACTCTAAAACAGGAAACTGATATTCAAAACTGAAATGTTCATCAGAGTGAAATTTTCTCGGTGTCTTCTCCCAGGGAACAAGGGACAGGATGAGAGAAAATGGCCTCAAGTTGTGACAAGGGAATTTTAGGTCGGATATTGGGGGAAATTCCTTCATGGCAAGGGTTGCCCAGACCCAGCACAGCTGCCCAAGGCAGTGGTGGAGTCCCCATCCCTGGAGGGATTTAAAAGCTGTGTGGTTGTGGCACCTGGGGACATGGGTCAGTGGCAGCCTTGGCAGTGCTGGGGGAATGGTTGGACTCCATGTTCTTCATGGGCTTTTCCAACCTAAATGATTCTGTGATTCCATGAGCATTTTATTACCACTACTTTTGTGGCTTCGGTGTTGCCATGCTCAGCTTGGTGTTACTGAAAATACAAATAGAACAGCAGCCTACAGAAAGAACTTGAACTTTTTTCACAAGAAATTTCACATGAAATTATGCCTTTTTAAAAACATGAATAAAAGAAACCTCAATCTGACATTTAACCTCAAGCTAAGCAGCTCTTTCCTTTTAACTAATGTTATTATACTCGCACAACAATCACATCAGATACAGCAAATTGTTCGTAACTTCATTAATTGCCTCGTGATACGCCTCAGAAAAACATCATCTGAAAAGAACAATAAAGCACTAAAGCAAAACCTGACAGCAACCACTGAAAGTAAACACCAGCTGCGTCAAGCACATACTTCTGACCTACCAGTACAGGGCAAATGATCCTCAAAAACATCCTTAACAGATGGGAAAACAAGACAAATCATTAGATACTGTGTTCAATCACATTGAGCAATACGAATACTAATAACTAAAGGGCACCCTGTTCCATCACTCTCACAGCTGAAATTTTTTCCTTCTGGTTTAAAACTATCACCTCTTGTCATATCATGAAGGCCCTACTATACAGACTGAATTAACATATAGCCTGACCTTCAGGGACTTCTGAAGTTCAACAAATTAAAGGACAGTCCAAAAAAATTAGTTCAACACTTGCAGTCATAACGCAGTCCTCTTTTTTTAAAGTCCTGTGCTTTTTTTAAATTTACATGGTAATCCGGTTTACAGCACGCTGTAGTGTCAACCTGAGATTACCAGTGGTGCTGTGTCGGAAGCTGCTAAATCAGCTCCAGTGCTGAAAACCCTGTGGAGCCACACTCCTGGAAGCTGTGAAGTTTGAGCTGTGCCCCAACTCATGAGGAATAGAAGATATTGTAGGAAGAGCAGCCAAAAGAATTATTTCAAAACCCTTCAATAGGAAACTATTCAAGATAGAGACATCAAACAAATTAAGTTTTAAGATGCCTGCAAATTTTCTTGTATATCAGAGTAATTTACTGTGTAGTGACCTGACAGCTGAGACAGCTCTTCACCTACAACTGAATATCCTAAGACAACTTTAGATTACGCAGATTGGCTTGTCCTGATATCAATTACCAGCATTCATTCTTCTCTTACAAGCTGCTTTGAAACACAAGATTCAGAAAGAACAAACTTACACTTTGATATACACTTTAAAAACGTTAGACTTGGTCTCAAAGGTGGTCTCTTGTTCCAGCACTACAAACATGCAGAGTAATTAAAAACAAATGGTATTGGGCAAGAACACGCCACCAGCAACTACGGACAACACAGTTTTCTAGGTCTATGTGACCCTGCACTTTTTTAAAAAAACAAAAACTTCTAAATTTGCCCAGCTGGCTGCTTGTCATCAGGATTTATTCCTGCCCAAGACCTGGCAGGCAGGGAGGGTGAATATTACAATGGACAACAACTCAGTAGAGAATTCTTAGGTACTGAAAATCATAATCTAACACAACATGACCCCTCCCACTATCCAAGGATCCTGGGGACACAGTCAGAGCGGTTATTGTAATTGCTCCAGGATTTAAACCATAAATGCAGACATTCAGCTTTGAATTGTGGTTCATTTTCTCCCTAATTTCTAAGGTTAGGTTTCAAAGTATAGCTTCTTAGGGATTTTTTTCTTCCCTTTGAGTTATTAAAACCCACACATAGCCCTCAAACAAATTCCACAGAGTTGCTTAATTTCTGCAAGTTGCCAGGATCAAAAACAGTGGCAAAGCAAGCAAGGCTTTCAGATCTTCAGCAAAGCTTTTAACACTCGAGTCATTCTTTTTCATACCAAAACGAAGTTTAATGCTTAAAAATTAACTACAGCCCACTGTCCCTTATTCATACAAGAACACAAAACTGCATTTTGCCGCACTCAAGACTAGGCAACAGTTACTGCAAAATTTCAGTTCACTCAAAAGAAACACCTAGTGAGAGGGAATTACAGCAGAAATACGACCCCAATAGGCACACACCAGTGAAACACTCAATACTGCTACATCCCCTAGGATGGATTCATGGAGTGAATATCATGGAGGGGTACAAAAAATAGCAGCTCATTCCCAAGCACCTGGGGCCAAACTTAGCAATGACTTTTCTTTCCTTTGATTGGGCAGGAAAGAGAAGTGAGAGACATGGAAAAAGCTGTCTGGGTATTTTCTTGTGCAGTGAAGAGACAGAAGGTAAATTACATTAACACTTGGGATGGATGAAAATGCCAGAGCCAAGATTCGCAGGGTGGCACAAAAAAAAATGGTACAACCACCTGTGGCACTGACTTTTCTCTGCAGTCCCCGTGGAGATGACATCTGGTTCATGAATGACTGTAAGAATGGAAACTCAACACTGAAACATCTGTCGTTTCATTAAGCCACACAGAACACTGCTAAGAAGTATTCAAATTGTATTTCAGCTCTAACAAGCACTGATAAAGTGAAGCTCCTTTACTGCACTGATCACAAACAAGAGTTCCATTTCTCTCTGAAAACTCTCACCTGAGGAATACAGACTGCCCTGTTGTCAAATACATGTCTGGAGCAGAAGTCTGATGAGAGGCAGATGAGGGAGCTGGGAAAGGGGCTGAGGCTGGAGAAAAGGAGGCTCAGGGGAGACCTTGTGGCTCTACACAACTCCCTGATAGGAGGGGGCAGCCAGGGGGGTCGGGCTCTGCTCCCAGGGAACAGGGACAGGAGGAGAGGAAAAGGCCTCAAGCTGCGCCAGGGGAAATTCAAGTTGGATATTGGGGAAAATTCCTTCATGGAAAGGGCTGTCCAGCACTGGCGCAGGCTGCCCAGGGCAGTGGTGGAGTTGCCATCACAGGACAGATTTAAAAGCCATGAGGATGTGACACTTGGTGACCTGGGCTATAACACACAAAAGAAAAGAACAGATTTGTTAAGGATGGAGTGTAAAATATTCCCTTCTCTATGAGAAAAGTTTGGTATATTCACAACATGAAACATATTATCTGTTGCTAGTAATAAACAGGCCGTAAGTATGAAAAGTAAGTCAACCCTTCCTGCTGCTTGATGGCTCTGCTGAGCATCAGCAGGAGAAACCCAGGCATGCCGGTAACATCCAGGAAGCTCTGTCCTGGACAAGACACCACTATGGAAAATGGTCATGTGCACATGGAACAAACTCTGAGGGTGGGGAAGCCCCGGCACAGGGGGCCCAGAGAAGCTATCACTGCTCCTGGATCCCTGGCAGCGTCCAAGGCCAGGTTGGACAGGGCTTGGAGCAGCCTGGGGCAGTGGAAGGTGTCCCTGCCCACGGCAGGGGGTGGAACTGGATGATTTTTAAGATTCCTTCCAACTCAAACTGTTCTGGGCTTCTGTGACACCAGCTTCAATCCATGGACCTTTAACATCATGAGCACAGTGACCTGGGTGAGTTTGCACATGTACTTCAACTGGCACAACCTGAACTGAACAACCTCGCTTTGAGAAAGCAGTACATATTTACATATTCACCAGTTCTACAGCTTTCCAAGAAATGAACAAAAGGTATCACCTGATATGGGGATTCAAATGGGCTGTGAACATATGGGACAAACAAAAGATTCAAAGCAAAGTATTCTTAACTATACAGACTTGACTGGCTCACTTGGATACAAGCAAATATGTGAGGTGCACAGTTGCTTCCCACACACTTCAGGAAAAAATTCCAGGCTTCACAGGAGTTCCTCCTTCATCTTGTGATCTGATGGCCAGCATTTTCAAAGTACTTAATAAACGAAAGAAATTATTTTATTTGCTTTTCTTTTATGCAGAGGGTAAGTTCACAGACTCCAGCAAAACGAAAATTAATAGTAGTGAAATTTGCTTCCTTGAGCACAACCATCTTTAAAGAAAATGGTTTTGTGTTTGTTTATTTTAAAGGTATCCAAACAGGAGCGGTTTTACAGTGGCAGTGATTATTTTCTATAACATCTTAACACCATGCCATAAGAATATTTTGCATACCAATTGTCACTACAAAACCCTCTATATATGGGGAGCATCTGGGTGACTGCAGCTATCACACATCAGTGGTGAAAGTAAAGAGTAATCAAGAATAATCGATATTTCATTGGGATTTAATCACTTTGTGTTTGCAATCACTCATCCCAGTACAAGAGTTTCTTCATCAGGGAGTTAGTTTTCTGTAAGAAAACCTCTTTTCAGTAGAGGTGGGAAAGAACAGCAAATTGAGCAGTCCATTAGTCAATAAAATTTCATCATTTTCATTGACTGCAGATTTTTATTTCTGGCTTCTTACTACCAAAAAGCCGGATTCTGTGGTCAGCTATTCTGGCATATATTGTAAAAAACATTACTTCCAAAAAGAAGAAGATGGAGAAAAAAAAAAAGAAAGAAAAAAAACAGCGGCATTATAAATAGGATTATTTTTAAATGGTTGAATTCAGCTGCCCTACTTTAAATGCGTTAACAATCAGTCTTCAGTAAAACCATAATTATTAAGACAGTGAAGGTTGTTTCCTGACAGCAGCCAACTTTGAAGAACGTGGTTTTATCCGCTTTTATTTTAACGGTACCACAATAGAAGTTGTTTCAAAGTTGCAGTGGCTTCTGTTAAAATATCTCCACATAACAAGAGAAAGCATTCTGCCTAAAAGCTGCAATTACAAACACACTCACACCACACCTGCCCTTAGTATGGTAAAAAAAAGACCCAAACCAAAGCAGACAAGTACCCCCCTAAAAAAGGAGGAAAAAACCAAAACAAGCAGCTTTCCTGACAGTTTTTTCCTCATGGTAAGGTCTTTTTTCTTTGCCATTGACTACAAAACAGAAGAACCAGCCCACTTAGTAAAGTCATACTGTGGGAATGCTGATTTTAATGGACTAGTTGGAGGACAGACATCAAAGAATATAAGGCAGCATATGATTTATTGTACCATTTAAAAAATGTACCATGTTAAAGCAACATAAAAGCTTCCAATTTTTATGTCTTTCCATTAAAGGCCCATGCACATTATTCTTGAACCAGCAACTCATTAATAACTCTGGGGAAGGAACAAAGCAGAACAGTAAATATTAAGCACATGATTTTCAGCAAGTTCTGCTTTAGTTAACTTTAAGTTTTCCATCAGTAAATAATTGTAAGTAATACCACCACTAAGGAGGAGGTTGCATTCTTGGTAGCAAATCATAGAAAAGCCAGACAAACACGAAGTCTGCCTAGACTGAGAGCTAACACTCCAAAGCAAACCTCATAGCTCTTAATCCTGACAGTAATAAAAAAAATCATCCAGAAAAGCTGTATTTTATTTTTCCAATATCCAAACACTATTGGATTGATAGGTCAGCCACCTAAAGTATGGAAGTGGCAGATTTAAGAGGTTTTATACAATTTTAATTCAGCCCCCACAAGTCCATTCTGTGCAACAAATAAGGACCCATGAAGGAAAAAAAAAAAAAAAAGAACATGCAAGAGTGTGAAATTAGAGCACCAAGTACTTCCTAATGGCTGAAACCAGAAATGTCTCAGCAGACACTTCAGCAGTACCTGCTTAGCATGCATGATTTGCTTTATGGAAGAGGATATCACAATAAACCTTTCACAGCGAAAAGCATGAAGCAACCTAAAACTAAACTGCTGGAAGCTGTTCCTTTAACTATCATTTATGTCTGCACCACTTATCTGGTCCCACTCCTAGACTGTGAAAGGCCCCAGTACCTTTCTTTACCCAGGCTGGCTCTGGCTGTCACTATTCATTCATGCCAGGAGAGTCACAGGCAGCGAGCAGGGTTCACCATCGGTTCATTTCTGATTACTGACAGCTGATACTCCCTCTTAATATTTGCCTAATTATTAAGAAAATCAGCAGTATGAGAGGAAGAACAAGTAGCCCAGAAAGGCAGAATGTTAGACTCCTAGCAGCCAGCTCTGCTTTGACAACACACTTTCCTGGTCATTTTTGGATGGCACAGCAGGTTTAAGCAATCCCACCTTTTAGCCCAGTAGGTTGCTGTGTCCCAAAAAATCAGTCCCTCATTGTGCCAGAATTGTTTTGTGGTGACAAGCTATGAATCACTCTAGGGAATTATCTTGGCTGAAAAAATAAACACTTCTGCTGTGTTGTTTTCCAGATAGATTAGTTCCTGATTAAACCCACAGAAGAACAAAATAAACACTGGAAGAGATAGTGAAAGGGTGAGAGCATCTTGCATCAGTGTTGCTGACAGAGATAGGGCAACTTTGCAGTCAGCAGCACTGGTATTTGGCAAACTTTATTCCTTCCAGTATAACTACCTTGTGTTCTTCACAGAAACAGACCAAAAAGCCAAGAGGCTTTTTAAAAAAATAAAACCCAGTAAAGAAACCATGGCTGAGGAAATGAGCAATGCTAAACAATTTCACATGGAACCAGAAAAAGAGAGATTAACATATTCAGTCAGGCAGAGGTCAGAAAAGAAACCAAAAGTGAGAACCACGAAGATGAGACATGGATAGAAAGAGAAAGACATCAACCAAACTGAAAGGGGAAAGATAGAAAAGCAAAACAAGGACAAAGAAAGAAATACTAAGTGCCAAGACATACAAAGCATAAGAAAATGAAGAGAGCAGAGCACAGAAAGTGGTGCTATTTTAAGATCTGGTATCATGTCTCCATGTTTCTCAGAGCAGAAAGACAGTAATTCCCCATCTCTCAAGCCAAGGCACAAAGACTACTGTTCCACAGAAGATCCAGCTCTGTTTGATGCTTGGGATGTACAGTACCTGGACTAACTTGGAACAGCTTCTGTAAAGCAAAGCACTAGTCACAAGTTCCTAACTAGAAAAAGCATACATGGAAAAGCGTTAAAAACCCCACAAACTTCCTTACACACACTGATTCAGATTTCCCTTGGAAGTCTTCCTTGCAAATACTGTTTCCTCGCTATGGCCAAGGCTTCTTGACACCAAGGTGAATCTGCCAGGCATCTGTTGCAGACAAGAGTAAATCTACCCCAGCCCCACCACTTGGATAATTTTGGTTTGGCTGATTGCTTTTCCTACCAGCATGAATTTTCCTATCACATTGTCTTCTAGTGTTTTTCTCCTCCTCCTCCCCTACGGTACTGACATATGTAGAACAGAATTATGTCCAAAGCAGCACCCAGAGAAGACAGCCCTCTTCTCCATGGGGATGGCATTAGTCCCATCTTTGCAAAAACCTGAGGAAATAGATCTTGTACTCTAAAATATCACCAACTGCCTCCACAAAAAACCAACACAAAACACTTACACAGCTCCCAATAATACTTGCAAACAGTCACTAGTTTTGCAACAGACAACTGGAAAAAGTGAATTTAAAAGGAGAAGCAAACTGTAAAACTCTGTCCTGTTCGACAGGTGAAAACTGGCTCCTTTCCACAAATCACAAACAAGCATCTTGCTCCTGACCCTTAAGCCTCATTAAAAACAGAGTTAACTTGATAATTTGGAAGCTTTCAATCTCAGAAATTGACATCGACCTCTATTGTTCCATTCCTGCACGCAAGGTTATCTGATATAGACAAATGCTGAGGGTGCTGTGCAGCCAACATCATCTGATTTCACTTGTCAATGGTTGCCTCAGGTAGATGCAACTAAATGGGAAATTTCTGTTTCCTTCCATTACTAAGCTGCAGAAAAGATGTCTCTAAAAATATTTCTCCTCTAGCTGCCAGGCAAGAGCACCATCTGGTGTTCAGCTAATTAAAGCTTTCAACCTGCGTTTCGATCATTTTATTGGTCTGCTTGTTTTTTTAATTATGTTTCTTGTTCGAGGTTTTTTTGTTTGGTTAGGGTTTTGCTTTGTTGATTTGCGGGTTTTTTTTAGAAAATTTACTCCGCACTGGATCTGTATTCCACGAAACGGGCATAAAAAAAAAAAACCCAAGCTAAGGAAAACTCCTTAACTTTCATAGGGGAAAGATGAAAAACAGAACAACTGAAAGGAATCGGTGGGGTTTTATATGTAATTATTCCCCTTTAAAAAAACCCAAACAACAGAGTATTATATAAGTTCTTAGAATACTGTCAATCTTATTAGTCATGGGTAGACTGTAAATAATTCTTGTCTTCAGGGATCTTAGAGGAAAAACAACTGCTTGCTCACAGACTCCCAGTTCAGTACTGCCCTTTACCAGCTTTATAGCCGTCCACAACTCCGTCCCTTCTTCCTAACCTCTGGCTATTCTCTCCAGGCAGAAGCCAAAATACTTCCTCCTCCTCACTCTTTACAAAAATAGCACCTAGTAAATGCCTCCCAGTTATTTACCTTAACCATTTTCCATTCCAGTTGCCTGAACTTTCACTTACAGAAAAGTACCAGTTTTACATTGAAACCTGTAAAAACAGCTTAAGTAACACCTGAAGGTATTAATATCAGATTGTTCTTGTAAGACTGATAATCAACACACAGGCCAAGGAATTTAGCAATGGAGCTGGGTTAACAGAAGTTACAAGAACTTCAGTTCTCTGTTTCAGGAGATGTGCTATGGATCCTCTAAAAAATACTGACTTTTATTTATAAACACACCACTTTCTGGAATGAAAAGGCATTCAAAGCTTGAATTTTAGATATTTAGAAAGTATCTTTACGAAGAATACGCACCAAATTTCTTTTTAAGATGCAAAAGAGGGTAAAAAAAAGCCATACAGACTAAGCAACTCAAAAGCTAACCTACAATTAAATCATGCAGGAAGTACAGTTCACTCTAAGTTGAGAGGAAACATCAAATGTTGGAACCTTCAGCAAATCCAGTCAACCCAAAATCTATACCAAAGAAAAAGAAAGCTTCCTAAAACAACAAGGAAAAGAAAAAAGTTTCCCCCCAACACTACAGACCCTATTTCTGATCTTTACCAGGAGAATGAATAGCAATTACAGCTATTACGAAGAAGAAAGAAACCCACAGGAATGGAAGAGGTGGTGGAAAACGCTTCCAAACTTAGAAACAACAACCTATTTTACACAGGCATTTATTCCCCTGCTACCTAAAACAGGAATAATTAACATAACCACTCATTTGCTTTCAGACTGGCCACTTCTATAAACATATTATCAAAGTTAGCTCTTCAACACCCTCTTACCTGTTTGTTGGAGCGGTGAAGCTAAAAGACAGAAGCTGATTCCAGAAGGGGTCATTTTCAGAGATGGGCTCTGATCCCGACAGTTTTTGTAAGTACTCATTTTCTGGAAGCTCACTGATGCTGCTGCTATTTGCTCCCATCTTCTTTATTTGGCAAAATCTCTTTCTAAATTTTCATTTCTTTGAGAGAAAAGAAAAAAGAAGAAACACTTTAAGTCTTTTGTACAAATAAGGAATATACAGACCCTGAGTTAGCCGCCAGTAAAGCTTTAGATCACCCCCTTGAAAAATAACTGAGATGTAGGAATCACGCACATAGGAATATATAAGAAATATTTCCTTTCAACAAACTTCAGACAGTAACATCTTTGGCCAATGAAGATAAAAGTTTCAGTGCTATTACTTCAGTCATCATCTCACTCGTATTTTAATAAATTATACTCAGCAAGAACACTGCAGCACAGTTTTATCAGTACCAAGGCAGCTAGCAGTGGGGAAAACCACACAGAATTCACAATTTTAACAGGGGTGTCAAGCTGACATGCTATTCAGAAATGTATTTTGAAAATGAATATGCATAGATAGAAAATTACTACGTCTGTAAAGATGCAGCTAATTCCTGTGTGCCACCAATGATCTACACCTTTCAAGTTCCTGCCCTTCCAGAGTAAGCACAGCTTTTATCATGCTGTTATCAAGCAAGCAAATGACAAGACATGAACCTCCTGATCTCTGTAAAATAACAGGGTTCCTTCCAGGCAACTACTTCAAGGGGAACAAGCCATAAAATGAACACATCAGAAATAAAACTGCTCTTTGAAGGAACACTGCAGAAGTTGGCACTCCAAACCCTCTTACTGTATGTGTTGTACTTGATCTGTGCAAAGAATGAGAAGCTTTGATTTCTTCATGCTGCTTCTCATCTTTATATACAATTTAATTAAAGAAAGAAAACCATCACTATGCTAACGACTATGTGCCAGGTATGATCCCAAGCACCTCACATCTTTCCAGGGCATCAGCTTCAATAATCTTCCACCTTTTGGGACAAAATAACTGTGACTGATAGGTTTAGAAGTCTGTATGAAAAAAAGGCATCCCCATCAAGATACAAGTGTTGTGCAACTTTACCGTAACCTAAATACCCACTCCTGAGCTGGCATAAGACATAAGAACAGGCACAGCTGCAGCAGAAGATGTAAGCTACTACCCAGCAGCAACTCTTCGCTTGATTTCTACAAAGATACAGATAGGAGGTATCAGATACAAGGTATCAGACACAAGAATCACTACCATACTGATACTCTTAATACTCATTAACTTTGCAGAAGCAATTACTTCCAGAAAAGACAATTCTAATAGAAGTTAATATTAATAAAGAACTATACAAATACGAGGAAAGCTTACTAAAAACAAACAGATGCAACAAAAAGCTGCAACATTAGCAGCCATAGTGGAAGTTCTCTGAAGAATTCATATTTGAGATTTAGAGCAACTGCATGGTACCAAAGTGTGTCAGAAACAACAGAGGGCCAGCATAGCCACAGAGCAGAATATAAGATATATTAAGTAATAAAGAGATCTTTAAAATGTGAAATCCTATAAAACCAAGGAAATGGGTGATTATTTTCTAAATTTTGTCTGTAGGAGATTCTACAGGCTGGAAATACACCACTCCGTACTCCTTCCCCCTCCATTCAGTATTCCATCCTCCACCACCACTGTCACCTGCTCTAGAAGACGGGATATAGTGCAACTGAACACTGACTCTGTCCTCCTTTAAATTGTCTCAAACCAAGACCCTTTGCTCTTAAAACAATTTGTTGTACCTTCATGAAGATGCACCAAGGGAGCTCTGTTTTTAAAGGGTCAGTTGGGTTTATATCACCTCCCTTCACACCTGACCTTATAACCCCATATAACCTCTCTTAGCAAAAAGCTCCGAAGACACTGCCTACAGCACTTGAAAAAGCCATGTTTGTCACAGGGGCTACCTGCAAGAAGAGAAATCTGAAGTAGCCTAGAAATGAAAACAAAACTTTGTGCCAGGGAATTCTGTGGAGAAGCACTAATGAGTTATAAAATACAATCAGCTTAAGAGGATTTCCAGAACTTTGGCTGAATGCTCACTCACAGAACAGAATGAATGCATCTTACCTGAACACAAATTTTGCTGCCCTGAAGAAAAAATCCCCACAATCAATGTATTCTACCCTTGAAACAGTGCCAATAAATACTAAAGCTATAAAGTAGAAGAAAAAACAATTGGTGTAATATCTGAGAAAAGTGGATCATCAATTAGAAGGATGAAGATTCAGCGTGTACATGGACATCTCAATTCTGCATCCCCTGGTTTCCAGAATGGTTTGAGTTGGAAGGGACCTTAAAGCTCAACCCATCCCACCCCCTGTCATGGGCAGGGACACCTTGCACTGGACCAGGTTGCTCCAAGCCCTGTCCAACCTGAACATGTTTGCAACATGTTCAACTACTGCAAAAGCCAACAATGATGCTGCTGGCCCCGGACCTGTATTTTGACTCAAGCCCCTTCCCTGTGCCTTTAAATGACTTAAAGGCCCTACATTTAAACCTTTATTTCTTGGAGAAAAGACAAGTCTAGTCTGTCTGCTTAAAGTTCCCATTCTCTGCTCATGTTTTCCAGCTCACTTGCTCCAAGACAAACAACTAATGGTGAAGAGAACCAAGAGGCAGCTGGAGCCCTGCCTTCAAATCCCTCCACCTTAACCTGGAACTCTTGAGTGCTCCACGCCAGAGCACTGACAGTGCCCAAAATCCTTAGCTTGTTCTCCTAAGATGAGTTATCATATTCTCTATTTACAAGCTACTCTTCCAGCTCGCTGCAGCTCCCAAAGCCCCCCCATTTAAACCACTTTCCCAGAAATACCACAGCAACTGGAATAGGCTTCAAGCTAATTCTTGAAAAGGAGTCATGCTTGCTTTCCAGATTTCCTACAGCATGCCAGCAGGTTCAATACCATTAAGACAAATACAAAACAAAGAGGGCTTTAACAGCAAGTCTTGGCAAAATTTTATTGTCTCTTTTCAGAGTCAGCGTCAAATCACAGTGTTCAAGAACGTGCCCGGTTCCATGGCCACAGACACACTCCAAAGCAACACGACAAGCTATGGACCTCCTTGTGAGCCCTCCAGCCCTAATGCCCTGCTGGCTCCTTCCAAACTGCAGAGAACATGTTTGATTCCACAGACCTTCCCCAAAGCAACAGAAAAATAAGGCACTAACTGATTATTTTCTCCTTTAAATGAAATAAATATCAAGCCATCCAGACCTGTCAGAATAATCCACCTGCTAGCTTGAGCTTTAAATACTTGATAATAGTTTGCAGATAAGGGGACTTGGCGAGCTTTGACTTTCACTCATTCAAGAGCCAACAAATCTTGGAGCAAACAAACATACAGATTTTTTCTCTTATACCCCAGGTGGTTTCTTCCCTCTCCTAAGTACATTGCACCCACTATACCCTCTGAAGCAAAAATCTCAGCAAGTTGTACTGATCCTTCCTGTAAATGACCATATTACAGACACACAAACCTAACTCCTTCCATCAGGAACCTGTGTTATCCCAAAGCTTGATGAAGTGCTCTGCAATGACTTCAGGATGCAGTCTGAGCACCTTCAGCTCCTACAACCTCACAGCCACAGGCCCTGCTGTAAATAAGCAAGACATTTCTGAGGAACTCCAGCCATCAAGTGACCCAGGAAACTCTCCTTCAGAGTTCATGAATATCCTACAGGAAAAACGTCTAAAAATAATTTAAAATAGAAAAAGAAAATCAACATTTAATTTCCAGGCATTTTAACAACAGTAACAGATTAACCCAAATGCTTTAACTTAGCTGGTTACATGCTAGCCATGATCTCAAACACATTTCCAAGACAGCTGCTACTAAAAAATATTAAATTAAATGGCAGTCACCACCTTAAATCATTTTCAAACATGCTATTAAATGTTTCTTTTAGAAACAGCTGCCTTTAGCTGAAAAGATCACTCAAACAAAACATGTAACCACTTAAATGTGCACACTGCTTTTGATTAAGAGGCACTGCCTCTGTGCCTGTATGCTGGTTAAGACAGCAGAGGTTCAGGTCTTCAGATACTATAAAAGGTACATCAGTACCTGGAATAGAATTACAACAGTATGCTTTAAGCAGTATTCAAAATATTTATTTATTTATTTATCCATGATTTTTCCTACACTTGACTTTCATAACAGCTCTCACTGCACAGAAAGGCTGCTCCAGGGGATCCCAAAGAAACTGCAAAACACAAACAGCTTCTGCTTCCTCACATGCTGAAGTGGGACAGCCCCAAGAAACACCAAATCACAGGAAATTCCCTTTCACTCCAGGAAAGCTAGTCCTTACTCTAGCAGTAAATTACCAATGAAATATAATTTCTTTTTCCTTGAAATACACTAAATAAATGCATGGTTCATTAAAATAAATTTTTTTAAAAAGCCAATCTACTTATTTGACAGCCCCCCCACAAAAAATGCCAGACACAACTTACTAGCAACTCATTTAGTTTAACTCTGTGTTATTACACCCCTAAAGAATCATAGCCTGGTCTGCAAGTGTCATTCTCTATTAAATCCAGCATCTGTTTAGTCCCAGAACTTGGCTCCATGATGCAGCAGTAGAGGCTTTAGAGCAACACAAGGGAGTTTGTTTTGCACATCAGAACTCATTCCAATCTCAGACTGCTAGGGGTAGGTATAAATCCCAAGTTTATTGTTTCTTCTAGAAGATTTTAGTATTAATTAACAACAACGCTTACAAGAATATAATTTTTCCTCTGAAAGGAAGTTAAAAGCAATTCATAGATGCCATGTATGAGCTCCTAAGTGTAGCTCAAGGTACAGATGTGTACTGTTGAACTTGGGAAAAAAACTTGTCATGTTCTCTGTGTCTAAAATTATTTAAATAGAAGATAAGTAATTAGAGTTCTTTTCAGGATTATATCTCCTACTGGTCTCACCAATTAATTGCCAATGCTGGAATTTTATCTGTCCAGTACAGCCAGCTCCCGTTCCAAAACTATGCTTGCCATGATAGTCTGGCAGACAACTTGAGTAATATAGATTACATATAGCTGTGGGGTTTTTTTTTTAATGACTGCTTTGAAGTGTAAGAATTTGAGGTGGTCGTGCACATGATTTTACAATGCCATCTGAGATCTGGTCACTAGGTTGGGTCTTTAACACAACCACATGAAAATACTGAAAACATTTGAAAACCTAACAACAAATTCATTTCCATACACAGCAGGACTCTAGTTACCTTTATAGTTTGCAGCTTTATGAACTAAAGCAAATGGACTTCGTTTTCCTTCCAAGCAAAGCAGCCAGAATCACTGTAAAGACGAGAACATGAGATGCTCATTCAGTATTACCAAAGCACTGCACTGAGGTTTTTGGCTGATTCCTATTTGTATCAAGAATTGCAGGTTTCAGACCATCTTTCACCCATGAGACATTAAAGCATCCCACAAAATCCTAACATAATGCTTGCCACAGAATTATGAGACTAGTGCAATATATTTATACACAATTCTCCATACAACAGAAAACACAGCAGTTATATTAACACTATGTATTGTTCTGCTCCAATATTTGAATTTTACTGTCCACACCATATATTTGAATTCTGACTACCCACTCATGTTCAGTAACACTTCACAGATTCATAGAATGGTTTGTGTTGGAAGGGACCTTTAAAGGCCATCTCATTCCATCTCTTGCATAGCCACACCTTCCACTATCCAAGCCCTGTCCAACCTGGCCTGGAACACTTTCACAGATGGGGCAACCACAATTTCTCTGAGCAACTTCACAGTTTTTCAGACACATTAAGTGTTTATTCACTTGCATTGCTTGGGGAATTGTTTTGGGGAAGTTTTGGTGCTGTTATCAAGGCTGAAAAAAAAAACCCAAGAAATGAGATTTTATCTTTCTACAAAGACAAAATGCAGTTATGCAAATACTTCATTCATACTAGGAGATAATTCACTAGTTTTCACACAAAGAGGTACAAAACTGTAAGAATTTTGGTTTCACCAATTAAATTGGTAAGATTTTGCTAAGCAAAACTAATGATGTAGAAATACCTGGCAATAACAATTCATGCCAGTAAAAGGGATCTTCAGGGGAAAAAAAATCTTTACAATCCTCAGAATTTAGGAATTTTTGCCATTTTAAATCAGAGAAGAGCATTGAAACAGTCTTTGATTTTAAAGCACGCTAATGAGTCAAAATATTCCAGCTATAACTTAACGCCTAGTAATCTTCAAACATTATCAAACCACTGTTAAGAATTCATCTTCTCTGATATACAAGTTAGCCACAACTAAGCAGCCTGGGAGATTTCAGAATAGAATAAACGCATCCTTTGTGACCAATTAAAAAAGTTTCCTACTGTTTTTAAGTTAATGAATTACGCAGGAAAGACTGTTTCTGCTCATTTTACTTTACACTGATTTGTAATTTTCCTCCCCTTTTCTACTGCCTTTTTGGCAACCACTCCTTTCATTCCTTTCTCCAGTTCCCTTTACCCACTCCTTCTACTTTCGCATGCTGACACTGTTCAGACACATATCCAAAAAACTCCCCCCCAAAAGAAACCCCAAAACCACAAAAAACCCAGTTTTGTGAAAAGTAGCAGACAGGCAAGCTGCTTCTGTGAAAAATACAAAATACGAGCTCTTTTAGAGAACCTTGGTTGACCATAAAGGGGTCTATTTTTGCACCTTGGGGGCCAATACCATTTCTCATAGCTTTCTAGATAATCCTCTGTCTCTCCTCTACCCACTGCTTTTCAGACACTACCAAGTTTGATGGCAACTGTCAGGGATGATGATACAACCCTCTAACCTATCTTTGCAGCAGCACAGCACACTAACTGTTCACCAGGTACCAAAACATCTTCCTGTAAAGCTCAGCACACTAGGACAGAAGCACTTTTGGATGGCAGTAAGAAATGCAACAGAATTATGAAGTGGTCCCCACAATGCAAAACAATAAAAAAACCCCAACATCTTTAGGCAGCTCTCAACATAAATTATCTGACTTGCTCACTGTTTACTCAGCTGGATGAACAAACACAGCATCTCTTCCAGTTCTCCTGCTCTGTTCTAGTGCCTTCCCCTTCCACAGTAAGAACCTGAATCAAGCAGCAGTGCAGTGACATCAGTATGGTCCTTCTGGGTTCCACTGAAGCCTGAAGAGTCTTGCACGTAGCAGAAGTGATTAATCTTGATAGATTTACTGCAGGCAAAGAAGGCCCCTCACAGGGAAGGCAAGCAGCTGAAAAAATGAGTGACGATGCTGTGTTTTCTGCTCCAGTTCCTTTTCCACAACATTTTCGTGGGAGTCAGTCATCAATAAAAGCTTAATTCTGAAGAGCACAATCTGCTTCCTTCGTATCCCACCTACGGGACAGTTGTTCTGCTCACAGCTGTAGAAGGGATTTTACAAAACCTTCATGGTGGGGCAGAGCATTTCAAGCAGAAGAATTCAGATGTGAGTGAGCCCAGATGTCATGGTGCTTCCCCAAACTGCTCAACAAGGGATGCTATTGTCTTTGACAGCTCACCCTACACAGTTTGTCACGTTTTAATAAAGTGTTCTGAAAGGAGATGACAGAAAAATGAAAACCTAAATTCTATAAATGAGACTAAGATGTACTGATCTTGTCTCTCAGTGCCATCTCAGAAAATGAACATCTTTTCATACACTCTTTATAATAATCTGTAACCTCTAGGTTACTGGTGATCCACTCTGCTAATTTTTAATCACCAAATCTACTAATTTTGATAAGAAGATGCCCAATTACTAATCTCAAAATACCTGATTTCTAGTGAACTACTAGTCACCTTCACAGGTCACCTTCAAAGCCTTCTCCTGAACTGGAACTACGGACTCATAGGAGGAAAAAGAAACCTTGCTCAAATTGCTTTTCTCTAAAGTTATAAGAGATCAAAAATAATTTATACAAAAATGCCATTCCAACCTTTCACCTCACAACAGAAACTTCTGATAGAGAGTGCTCTAAAAAACATTAAAATGTTACATGATGGCCCCAAACACCAATAAGCAAACACAGGCTTGTGGCAAACTAAACCCCAAAATTATCGTATTTCCACCCAACATGTATTGGCCTTTCCATTAGCACATACCCATTAGTGACACAACTAATCTGTATGAAGCTTTTGGTCCTCTATCCCCTCAGTCACCGTGTTTTATCAGGGCAGGGCAGCAGGTACGTGTCAAACATCTTGAGGAAGCTTTTGCTGAATCCTGTATGTTAATCTCACAAATACCTTTCTGTTAAGAACTTCAGAGAGCTCCTATTTAACTTTTACAGGAAAATAAGCATTTATAGTCATTTAAGGACTTTTTTGACGAATTTCCAAACAAAGCAATTTATGCAACAAAACTTATCTCTAGTCCATTAATATAAAATGCCAAAAAAACAATTAAGGAGTGCTCAATTTTGTTCATTTTAGTGCTGGCAGGTACACTCCCAAATCTCCCTGAAGGCTCAAAAGCCTATATACATTTAAAAATTACCAAGAGTTAAAATTTAAAGCTACAAAAACTATAAAGATCACTTTTCTGTTGAAATTCCTACATAATATGTTACAGAGTAAGTACTGCACCAAGCCTACCAATCTGAGAGCAGAATGACAAGCATCAGTTTTGCAACATTCTATCACAGAGGGGAGGAAAGGTGGTGTGGGGACAATTACAAAAAAATTTAATTATTAAAAAAGTTACCTCTATCCTTACTCTTACATTCCAACACCCCAAGAAAAGGTCAGCACTCAAACGTAGCTACTGTTTTTTGGAGTACATGCAGAAATAAGTTCTTTCATCCAATTAGTAAATACTGTCAGAAGGGAAGAAGGTTGGGTCAAGCACACCTTGTAATTTCTGTGTAAAAGGCTCTACACCTGTTACAAAACTATTACAGGTAAATAACACATTTTTCAAAAGTATCAAGAAGTAAAAATTCAAATACTATCTCTACTCTTTGCAGTGGGCAGGTATTTCTGTAAAGGTTTTGTTTGCTCTCCCCAGTGAGATTCCTGCTGCCAGCCAGGACAGGTGTGCTGGAACTATAAAATGAGAACAACAAACTGAACTTTAAACAAGAATATC
>VWZT01005474.1:0-30332 GCA_013397055.1 Pachycephala philippinensis
ATGTTGTAACCTAGGACAAATACATAAGGGAAAATCTGCATATGCGTATGAATATATACATGGTTTGGTAAAGAATAGAGTAATAAAACAAGAAACTTCACTTGAACCTTCTAAGCTTTGGTTTGTTATTCCAATATCTTCATTGTAAAGCTGTGTTTCAATAGAAGCGCTAATTAATTTTTTTTTTTTAAAATCCATATTAATCATCCTTAACAATTGGTTAGGAGATGTGTTACTGAATTCCACTCTATTGGAAAAACTTAAAAAGATTATGATGACAATTCACTTTCTACTGTTACTTGTAATTTGTATGTAGTAGAAAGAAAAGCATGTTCAAAGGTCCTTTGAATTCTAAACGTGCTGTTGGCTAATATCTAAGGTTATAAATAGACACCTCTTTCTGCAGGCAAAAGTGATGCCTTATGTAAAATACAAAATCAGTTCCATGAGCTGGATTAAAATCAATACTTACTTAAGACTGCCAGTTTTTTCTTGTATATATAGGGTACTCTGTGTTCAATCATATTGTGTAATTATATCATCCAAATATTTATACTCAGCCTAATACAGCTTTGAAATTATAACACTTCTTGGTACAAAGCTAAGCATGATGAAATACATCCACTATAGAAAGGAAGTCTGTATGATTTGATGTGGTGTATCACCCTATGATCTGAAAGGAAAAAAAGTATTTGGTTTGGACTGATTGTGCCATCTGAACAATCTGCAAAAAGATCTTTGTAACTTCTGTTGAACAAAAATTACACTCGAAGGATTTGATTAACAGAAGCAAAATAATTTAATGACAAGTATAATATTATGCTACTAGATAGTAACAAGAAAATCCTCTGTGATCTAATATCTCACTCGTCAGAAGTAACAGAGGAAGAGAAAAGCTTCATGTATGTCTAATCAGGTACAGGAAGGATATAAGTAAAAATAAAGTAAAATGCTAAGGTGTGTTGCTGATAACTAATGTAAAAGTATAAAATTCAATCTATTAAGTCCTGATAGAAAGTTAGATATGCTTTGTTTTGATTATCTTTATTTAACCATTAACATTTCTTTTAACAATTGTAAGGGGCAGCTGCAGATATAAATAAAGACGGCTTAATATAGACAAACATAAAACAATCCAGAAAGCAAAACTAATCATTAATCTCAAGTGCAATGCAGAAAGCAAAAAATAAACAGGTATAAAAAACCTGTAAATAAATATAGTCTGAAAATTTAGAAAGGACTCCAATCAACAGAACAATGAGAACCTTGAAAATTTTCCTGTTAGACATAAAAGGATGAAAACTAAAGACCTGTGTTTTAATGTTAAGTTTTCTAAATCTCCAAAAGTGAATATTAGATCGTAATCTGTTCTCGATGACCCTGTAAACTCCTTTAAGTTATAATTAATTTTTCTTCATCCCATTAATAATTGTTCAATGCTTTAATTAGTCTAGGTCCCTTTATTAGGTCTATCATCCCTCAAGTGAGTCAACAGAACCTCCCAATGTGGTACCATCAGAAAACTTTCTGATGGTACATTCAACTCCTGCATCCATGTAATTCAAAAATCTGTTGAACAGAACCAGCCATAGAATTGAGCCCTGTGGAAGACTTTTGGTGATTGGTTGCTCATTCTCCTCAAGAACCTCAATGTGGAACTTGCCAGTGATAATCAAATACCAAAAGAAACATGCCATAAGTATTGACATATTAATTATTATATATTTCTTAAGACCTGTTAGAAGGGAGTTTTTTCATTTTATTAAACTTTTAATCAAGGAATTTTTTGGGGTAATTGCTTATAGGTATTGATTTCTCAGTCAATTACATACCATTCCTTTTTTCCCCATAGCTAGTGAGGGGTTTGGGTGGGTTTTTTGAGGGGGTTTGTTTGGTTGGTTGGTTGTATTTGTTTTTTGTTTTCTATTTTTTGTTTTCTATTTTTTGTTTTCATTTTGGTTTTGGTTTTTTTCTAATCTGGTGTAATGTATATGAAGGAGTTGAACCCCTTCTGTCTAGGTTACACCTTACAAATGTCAGTGAGCTCATAGCGCCTCACTCCTATTCATGTTTATAGTATCACTTACTTTCTGCAGTGAGTCTGCTTTAAAGTCAGCCTTTCCTTTTATCTTTTCTAAGCTTTAAGTAGTTAGTATCTTCAAGGACCTTATCTTCATTCTCTCTACTCTTACTGTTCAGGTCGATTACTTTTTCTTGGTTTTTTTTTTCTTTCTCTCTCAATTTTTTTTTTTTTTTAAAGTCTGTGTCCCCTAGAGACCAGGAGAGCTACTCACACTGAATTTTTGAACTTTGCTTCTTCTAAACTGAGTGAATTTTATCTGTAAGCTTCAAGGATTTCTTTTTATTTGAAACAGATTGTATAGATATAGGCTCCACCAGAGGTCCATTCCATGCAGCTTGTGTCTGTCTAAGAGGCATGGGGAGATGAAGGCAGCAATAACCACCTTTGTTCTCTACCCACCAACCAGCAGGTGAGCAGTGTCAGCCAGGAGTGTGTAAGCCAGCAATGATTCTTGCCTGTTTCTCTCACCTTCATCCATTAGTGTTCAATTTTTTTTTTCCTGAATGCTCAATATGTTATTATCCCTTTCCTAGTAGCCAGCCAATGTGAGACATCAATTTAAGAAGTCTTAATCGAGTGTTTTTTTCTGAGCAATCATGGACTATATACAGGACCAGATGTCCCAGCATTAGGACTTCAGCCCAATCATGCCACTTTCTGCCTTGGGGTGAGAAAGAGGAAGCTAGTGGCCAGGGCAGGGAGTACAGAGATGAGGTCAGCAACTATATGTGGGTAGAACTATGTTTATGTGCCTAATGTAGGCTTTTACTGCACCCTTAGGTGACTATAGAAAGACTTTTATGTATCCATTCTCTACTATTCTTGGGCTAGAAATGTCTAGAAACTAGGGAAGTATAAGAAAATAACTTCGCCATAACCAAAGTACTGAAATAGCAGTACTGAAGGTGCTGAAAATGAAAATTTTGGACATGGAGACAAAATATAACATGGTGCTTTATATTACTGCCTAGAGATTGTCACCAGATGCGCTGATCCATGGGGCCTTCTCATGTGTGTGTGAGGATACAGGCTCCTCCAGGTGCAGTGTCTCTGCACTGCAATCAGTGCTTGAAGCTGTGGTTGAATTACCAGACTTTCTGAAAAAGATACAGTGCTAATTCTTTAGTAGACAATCTATTGGCCTTGAATATTTATTGCTGTAATTAGTTTCTCAGTACAGAGCTTCTTTTTCCCTATTTCACTCTCCCTTCCAGGTTCAGGCTGTTTCTTGGGATAGCACAATACCTCACTCCCATTTCCTCGTCAGAAATTAACAAATCTCCCTTTTACAGTTCCAGAAATATGTGTTAGCAAAGAGGTAAGAAGCAAAGATGCATTCTACTTAGACATTTGATTTGTCTTTGGTCAAAAGTAGTATGTAACAGTTAACAACACTATGTGTGTATTTCCCTGTTGTACTTTCTTACAACAGTTTCTGGGGCTTCTTTAGGATTAATGTCCTCTGAGATCTATCCAGTGCACTGCAGGTCTTAGCTAGAGACAGTATGACTAGATTTGAATGAGCACATAAACAAAATGAAGCACCAAAATAATTGTAATCCAGGACCTGGGGGTTATATAACTGGGACATAGAACCATAGAGTCCTATTTCTAAGCAGGAAAAATCAATTCAGGTACAAAAGTGTACTGAGAGTTTGTCTAAATTGGAAGAACTCATTATATACAGGTGCATAACCTGGATAAATATATTTTTAAATCTTCAGTGCAAGAGCCACCATGAAACTTGATTCCTCATACATATATCAAAAGTATGTGGGCAGGGGTATGGACTCTAATGGGTCAGATGAACAGTGCCAGAAAGTGCCTGTATCTATTGAATAATAATACTGAATAGAACCCAGGCTGACTGTCTCAAATGTAGCTACTTAGACATTCAGGTTATCAAGCAAGCAAAGTGAATCTTATCTACAGAGTAATAAAAAAAAAATTTATTTGTATTCTCCATTTTATATGGATTTTAAATACAAATTTAATGAAACTAATTTTTGAATGTCTAAAATAATTGACATTTTCTTGGTGAAAATATTTTGCCTCAGTAACAAATTGGAAAATAAATAAATGGTAAACAAATTTGTATGTACATTCCTCGCTGTTATGTATGTGTGTACTTACATCCTAGTTTTTAGGTCAATAAAGAGAAATCTAGCAGTTGGTTTTCAGCTCTTGTATTTTGGTAATAAAGTTAAATAAAAACGTTGCTTGGGGAAAGCTATACTTTATTAGGTTAACTGGTAATGTAAGATTTTATAACATGCAACATAATTTATTTATATTTTATTACTTTCCAGATTGCAATTAAGAATTATATCTCTGCCCACAATAACTGATGAACTCTTAAAGTAATCACCTAAACTCTATCTCTTCTCAAAAACAAGAACCCTGTTTGCAGTTGTAATAGTAAATTAAACATGGCTGTGGTGTAGCTTTGATAGTAGTCACCAGTAATTCCCTGATATGGTTTAGGTCATCTTTCCAGTTGTTTGTTTGGGTTTTTTTTTATTTACAGGGTCGGCAGTAGCCCAAAGAGGTAATTAGAAATGTGCAATAAAGGGAATCAAAACCTTACCCACACAGTCATTCCTATTTTGATAAATCATACTGTATATGGTAAGGATTAGTCTAACCTCTACAGTGAAATGATCACTATATGTGTTTCAACATTCAGCTTGGGTCCAGAGTCTGCTTAATATGCTAAAGGTTTGACAAATCCTTCAGGTTTAAAGAGTTCATGATCTGTTTGTTAAGTTGTGAACACTGAAAGATGTCCATATTACTCACATGGACATGTCTCCTAGAGTGGACTATTTTCACCACAGCATTTTTTCCTGGGTCCCCTGACTTTCTGTGTCTTCATTACTACTTTTGTGTGTTGTTCTTTCAGTAGTATCTAAATAATGTGAAGCTGCCACAGACCAACTGACTGATGTTTTTGTGAAATTGAGGGTGTGTCTTGAACATGTTGTGAGGGCAGGAGGGTGCAAAATTCGATGAAATAATGTTGGAGAACTGTGAAAAGAAGATGGAAGCAGTGCCTCCTGGGAACTGTTCCTGCAATAAAGTATCCTCAGAATCATACAAACTGGACATTGTCCTGGAGAGAACAAACTAGAATGAGTCAAAACTGGAAGATGGAGAAAACTAAAAATTAAATAGTGTGTATATTACGAAATTCAATTTTCAAAACTCCTTGCGTGTCCTACCTTATCAAGCAATGTCTTTAAAGTCTTCAAGTCAGTATTAAGTGATATGTACAGAGAACTAATCAGTTTTCTTAGAATTTAAAAATTGCTTCTGTGAAATTCTTATTTTCTAATAATTAACTTTTTAGCTTTCCTATCAACATTACTGCTTTTCAAGGAAAAAACAAAAGCAATACAGCAGTTTTTTAATTTATTACTATTTAAAAGGTTCTCTATAAATCAAAGGCTTGGGAGCTGGGGGAAGGGAGACTTAAACTATGCTGAGCAAGCAACATATTCATCAAACAGGATAGATCAACCATAGAAGTTGTTTAACATATTTTTTCTGATAGCTAATGAGAAGGCTGGAGAAAATTATGATTCATGAGCTCATAAGCATACTCAAACTCAAAGATAACAGACAATGAAACTCAGGAATAAACTGAGAGAGAATGTTATGGAGAGCTAGAAGTATTTTTTATTTGTTTGATTTTTTTCACCTGTAGACAGGTTCTTTCTGTAAAACTTTGGCTGGTCTTAAATATACTGTGATTGGCTAGCAGGAAAATTCATATTTTAACCATATACAATGCTTCAAAAGGTCATATTGTGCATGGTATAGTAACTATGTAGCTTATCAATACAAGGTTAAATATTAGAATAACATAGTATACACATGTTGAGAAATATTGTGGATTATGAATAGTTTGTATCATTTATTAAAATTAAATATATTATTCAAATTTATGTTGTTTTCATTTGCTCTAACCAGTTATCTGTTTAATTTATTATTTGAGGATCACTACTTTTATAAGGGTTGTTTAAATCAGTGGGAAGAGACATTGATTGAAGACTTTCTATATGAATGTACATACAGACTTTACTGAAAAATTCAGAATTGCAGAATGTGGTAACTGAACAATTGCTATGCTGAGGCCTTTACTCAGGCATAAGTTGTGCAAAAACTCAATTTGTTGGGACAACTTTTTCTTACCATCTTACTTCCAGTCTTTTGAGCCATAAGTGCATTGCCAGGAAGTATAAGAGCAATTATGGATACTTTTTACCACACAATTAATCTGTTAAATGGTGCCATTCTTTAGATAAATTGCTGCATTTCTAAATTCATGTAAGTCTTGCCAAGTGGGAGCTTGCAGTATAATTTACATATTATTGGAGATAGTTTTTTGATGATAAATACAAAGAGTCACAAGAGCTTTAAATAGACATTTCACTTGTAATTAAGAATTGTAATAATGAAATACCATGCTTGACAAGGTTTATTTAAATAATTAAAATCTTCAGGGTGAAGAGAGTATTATGAGAAATTGAATTGTTTTTACAAACATCTGAATTCTGCTCACAGCCATTAGTATCTTTTGCTTGTATTCTGACCAATGGGCAAGCATCTTTGGGTATTTATCAGGCGATATCCCATTCAAAGTCACAATCATAATGATATGACTAGTACTGACTCCTGTGCCTGAAGTTCTTTATGCAATAATGAAGAGTTAGAAAGGAAACTTGAGGGTCTTCAGTTCTCTTTGTCTTACTAAATCCATGACTCAGAGCTCAGGAAGAGCATGATCAGATCCAGGCTGTTTGGCACAGAGGTTATAGGTACTTGCACTTGGGGGAGAATAACTGGATTTTCAAATTTTCAGAGAATCTGGATACCTGCAAGCAGATTAGTTGATTTATTCTCTACTTCCACAGCAGATTGGATTGTGTCCTCTCCAATACTTTCTAACCCTTCATGTTTTTCTAAACTTACCCTAGATTTAGAAGGCAACGAGTTAAATATTGCTAAACTACAACGACCAGTAGCAGCTTCCATAAAAGAGAAAACCTTATATTATATTGTATGCGTGTCGGATATTCTGGGATATGGGGAAAAGAGGGCGAGGATTTAGGTCTATTTCCCAGCCATGCTGGGCTGTTGTGTAATCAAGCATGCAAAAGAAGAATCATGGGGATCTAAAAGAACATGTGAAAATAAATATTACTTTAGTTTGTTGCTGCAGAGTTCAGCTAGAGAGGAGGAGAAAATAAAGGATTACAGTGTCTTTACGGATGTTTTCTGCCTACACACAGGGTAATATGAAATCCACAAACAAGACAAGTTAGCTAGGAGTCATCCACATCTCTGGTTTTATCCTAATTTGCCGTTATAAAATCATTCTCTCACCTATAATATGTGTTTGAGATTCATGAGCTTCATGAGGGTTTGGAATCTAGTTTTAGCTTTTCCTAGGTATGTGCCTAATAGTCGCGTTCCTATGCCGAGAGTAGCTCCTACTACCTTCTCTTTTTTCATGTTCTCTTTTTCTTGATATATTTCAAAGCAGTTCTGCTTGAGTAAGCAATTAGAACTGTTTAAAATGTGCCTGTGATTCAACTCAGAGGTTGAAAGGTCCTCTCAAGCAAGAGATGAGACTTGTTCTTGCACTTAGCAATTTTCACTCATCTGCTGTACAGGTTTGAGTGGAGAGTCTCTGAATAACTGACCTTTTCATCTTTAGAGAGTCCTTGACTAGAGGCCTATTGAAGGTCATTTCTACAAACCCGCTAGAGCTTGAAATCCAAACGTCATACTAAGTAACAGAATCAAAAAGGTTTTAGTGGATAAATCTCTCTTGATTATGTGTGCATGATGTAAACACATACATCTGACACTCACTTCAAACTTCTTTTCAATTTAACAGTGATATAAAAGCACTTTGAGAGAAGCCGATTAGTAAACATCCATTTAAAAAATGAATGAATCACACCCCAGAAGAGCATTCAGTTACAATAAATCACGGAGATATCCATGTTGGAGTGACATGGATGTCTACATTATCTATACACATCTAAATTTGTGAAAAATTGATCTTAGCCATTGCACCTAGACTTTAACTTTTATTTACATTCTTTTAGATGGCATAGATTTTATGGATATTGACATGAAGGAAAATTAATTTCTTTGATTTTTATTTCCTTTTTCAGAATATAGATCCATTTTTTAGTGCTATTAATACTGATTTTCTCAAAAGTTTTTTTTTTAATGAATTTTTATTTATCTTTGCTTTATTCATATCAATTTTATAAAGAAATTTCTAAATCTAGGAGAAAAAAAATAAAAAACACCAGAAGGAAACCTTGTATTGATTAAACTGGAAATTAGAGCTCAAGGTAACCCACTTATTTTGGAATGAAGGCCACATAAAAAACCATAAATGTGTTAAATTTTTTCAGCTTATTTTCTTGAAGTGTATTTCTGATTTTTTTTTCATAAAACTTCTCATTTTAATAATTCCATGTGATTTTACACATCACAAGGCTCAAAAATATTAGTGTACTTCTCTGTGGATACTTAGCAATAGATAAAGCCAAAAATAGGTAGAACTGTAGACAATATAGTCCCAGAGAGAATGTGGAGATGGCATAACTATTATCTCAAAGAAAAAATTAGAATAGTCATAGAATTAAACATTTGGCAAATTATTATGTAATTCTTTAGTAACATTTGCTTTATCTGTTTTACATGTTTCACATTCCTTTACCATTGCTTTTAGGCAATGAAAATTAATGAGAATAAGAGTAAAAAATCTTAGTAGAACAATCAGAAGTGCATATGATTTTGAAAACATAACCCATTATTAAATTATCTCATGTGCTTTTTAAATGGTCTTGTTTCTTGAAGAGGTAGTAGTATTTTTAAAACTCTCTGCTTTAACAGAGAATTTTAAAGTTATATTTAAAGATTTTTTGAGTATCACTGAACTCTGACTATGAATTTCTACATAAAGCTAACATCTTGAATCATTTTCGTGTTAACAGCCTGTAGGTTGTCACAGTTTTCACAGTATGGGAAGGCTGTAGGGATGCCCCTGCTATGTTCGTGACTTTTCCGTGAAGAGTGCCGACATCTAAGATGACTTGATGACAATTTCTTTTAAAATTACTAATGATTCTATATAATATTACTGTGGATTGGAGTGGAAACAATCTCTCAAACAAACAAATTATCCTAAACTTGTGAAGCTTTCTTATCTCAAGACACCATTGCTTTTATTCTGGATTAATACCTTTCTGTAAAATCAAGAATCACAGAAGAGTTGAGGTTGGAAGGGACTTCTGGAGGTCATCTTGTCCAACCACACTGCACAAGTAAGGTCACTAAGTGCCTTATGTCACGCACATTATTTAGACAGGTATTGAATATCTCTAAGAATGGAGGCTCTGCAACCTCCCTTGGAAACATATTCCAGTGCTCAGTCACCTTCAAATTAAACAAAAAAAAAAGTTTTTCCTGATCTTCAGAGTAAACCTCTTGCATTTCAGTGTGTGCCCATTTGTCCAGACCTGTCACTGGGCACTACTGCGAGGGCCTGACTCCATCGTCTTTGCATCCTTCCTTCAGGAATTCATATACATGAGTAACAAGTCCCCAAACCTTCTCTTCTCCAGGCTGCAATCCCAGCACTCTCAGCCTTCTCACATATGTGAGGTCTTGTAAGTAAAGACAGGGACAAAAAAAGGCACTCTATAACTCACACTGTAATCAAGTCATGGAGCATTGGCCCCACATTTTTCTTTTATTGCCTCTGCATTTGTAGATCCCCCTTTATTTGACGTCCAGGGCCAGATCACATTCCAGCTGGGCTTTAGCTTTCATAACTGCATCCCTGGATGCTTAGACAATGTTTCTGTATTCCTCCCAGGTGATCTAAATTTGTTTTCACACTCTATTTGCTCTCTTTTTGTTTCTGAGTTTGGCCAGGAGGCCTTTGTTCATCCACACAGTCCTCTTGGCATTTTTACCCGACTAGTTATTAATTTGGGATGGAGGTCTGCTGAGCTTGTATGAAGTGATACTTGGATATTAACCAGCTTTCTCGGGCCTCTCCCCTCTAGGAACTTATGGGACTCTGCTGAACAGGTCTTTGAAGAGGCAACAGTCTGTTCTCCCATTATTCAGGTTTATGGGACTTGATTTTCATTCTCCTCCCTGACCTCAGGATCCTGAACTCCTTCATCTTATGAGCCATAGGCAGGGTTGCCTTTAATCTCCACATTGCCAACGATCCCCTCAATCCCCTCATTGGTGACTGCCAGATCCAGAAATGCACCTTTCCTCATTCACTCCTCCATCACTTGTAAGAGGAATTTATCACCAATACACTCCAGGAACCGTCTGGATTGTGTATGCCTTGATGTGTTGACCCTCCACAGATATCATGGTGATTGAAGCCCCCAGTGAGGATCAAGGCTTTCAAACGTGAGACTGCTCCTATTGGTCTTATCCACTTGTTCTACCTTGTTGGGTGGCCTAAGAACATCACCTTTGCATGTCATTTCCTTAATTCTAAACCAGAAGCTCTCCATCAGCTCCAATTCCACCCTCAGAAAAAATCTGCAGCCAAAACTCTCCAGGAAATAAACTAAATAATTATGTTCCCCGCTTTGTATTTTTTTTGGCCTCATTTTAAAAGGAAGGTGACTTCCAATTCTCTCTAGATAACTCCTGAACCCATTATCTTATTTCAGTTGCACTGATGGAAGAAGAGATTTCAAAGAGAGGAATTCCCAACAAGTTTGCTAAAGATTAGCATCTAGGTAGAGAGACAAGAAAATGAATGTGAAAAGCTTTTATGATAAGTGCTGTGGTTAATCATGCCATGAGTATTTAATCAGACCACAAATATCTGCGTATCAGCCTAGGACATGCTGCTTTTCTGTCTGACTAGTGCTCAGGGATGCCAAAGAAGTGAGGTATTATGCTGAAGGAGAGTCTGCAAGGAAAATGAAAAAGGAGGAAAAATCACAGAGTTTTGGAAGAATGTTGAGACTTTTGCAGATTGACAATGGTATGAACTACAGGAATTATGACAGAAAATAATGGAAAAGGGGTTATCTCTCTTACGGAGAGAAATAATCTCTCTGATTATACTTATTTTAATTTTTAGTTTTCTCCAGTTATTAGTGTCGCACAATTTTATCTGATGGAAAGAACTTGACTGACAATCTTGATTATCAAATTCATTAACAAATGTTGCAAAAAGCTGAGACTGTTCTAGTTTCAGCCTTTCTTACTTAAAATGAGTTTAAAATATGATCTGAGGAAACACTGCAGGAGGTGAGAAGTCAATTTTTGCTTTCATCCTGTGAAACGTTGTTTCTGTGCTGTAACTACACATACTCTTGATGGTACTTTTTTATGATGCACAGTTCTCCATCAGAAAGTGGAATGCTTGTTTTGCATAAGCCATATAACAATCTGGACAATTTCCTAAGCAAGGATGAATCTGAACAAATGACCTATAACTTCAAATAAATGGTGCTCATTTGTCATTTAAGCCTACATTATTCCTGCTGAAGGTCCTTTTTATTATCACCACTGTTCTATTAACAGTGATTACGGTAAGTAGTGAATAAACTAATTAAGTACTTGCATGCATTGAAGTGTTAAGAAAGTATAAAAAAACCCCTATCTCTGCTGAGACTAATAAACCTTTTTTGGCCAAATTTTCCAACAAGCAGAAAAAAAAAAAAGGTATATTTTGAAAGGGAATCTTTAAATTCAAAAGTGAAACTGTATTAAAAATTAAAACAAAATGTTCTTATGCTCGCAAAACAGAAAGGTAAAAATTATGGTAAGACCAGCCCTCAGGAATCTCTGACTCGAGATGCTAGCGTAAAGGAATATTGTAAGGCTTTCCCTTGATCAAGGAGTTTTGGGTTAGAGAACACATAGGCAAACGATATTCACAAGTCCATAGGCCCCCGTGGGATGCATCCATAAGTGCTGAGAGACCCGGTGGACACTATAGCAAGGCCTCTCCTGATCATCCTTGAAAGGTCTTGGAGACTGGGAGAGGTGCATGAGGACTGGACCCAGGGAACTACTGGCCAGTCAGCCTCACCTCGATCCCTGGAAAGGTGATGAGGCGCCTCATTCTGGAGGCCATCTCTATACACGTAACCCTAACCCTAACCCAAATCACCCCCCACCCTCCCAAATACAGCTCTATGAATTCCCGGAATTTGGACTGTAAGTTTAACCAACTGAAGGAATTTGAGACAAGATAAAGATACTGCTCTTGGTCAGTTTGCTCAGGCCTAGAGGGGAGGTAAAAAAGGCTGGGAGAGAAGAATGTATCATTGTAAGGAGTCCATAGGGAAAGCCAGCTCAGCAACTGTGCTGAAGGTCAGCTCTGTCTGGGTCTGGCGGGGGAGGTCATAGCCCACCGACTGAAGACAGGAGGCCCACGGACTCAAGAGAAAGACTGAGCATGGGACTAATTAACACTGGAAGTAGGGGAATAATTTAACCAATAGAACAAGAGAATAGTGTAGCCAATAAGCATTGATTCCTTTTTTTGTTGAAATGTATAAATAGTGAAAAATTTTAAATGAGCTCAAGACCCCTACCACTAAGAAACTGAGGGTGAAGAAAGATCCAGTGGGACACAGTTGGATCCACGAGTGGTGATATTTTTCTACTTAATCTGTCCCTTTCTCACTCTTTCTCTCTCCTCTTCTCTGCCTTTCTCCTATTTCTTTCTATGTCTCTCAACCTCATATTTACTGTTTAATAAAACCCATACTATTGACTCTGGCATATGGTCTTGTTTGCACCTTAATTTGGGTAGAGGCATCTCTTAATTGGATTTTAACAGTATCCTGGGGAGCATTAGGAAAAGTATTGCCAGCAGGTCAAGGGAGATGATCCTGCCTCTCTACTCATCCCTGGTGCGACCGTACCTGCTTGAGCAGAGAGGTGGGACCAGATGGCCCACTACGATCCCTTCCAAATTTAACCATTCTGTGATTCTGAGTATATGAGCATAGTATCTGCATACTTTTGACACCTTTACTGTCAGGCTTTTTTTCCACTTTATGGATCATGATATCTTCCCACAGCCTCAAAAAAATATAGCTATATTGACTGTAATAGTGACTGCATAGTAATCCCATTGTATGACCTGGGCCACAAATGGGTATTCAAAGGAAAGAACAGGTCCTCAAGTATAGAAAATTGAGCAGCTTTCATACCAAGCAGCTTGCTAAATTCTCTGGAGGATGTCTCTGGGCACTTAGTCTCAGAAGACAATTTCATTGTGCCCTAAATACTAGGAAACAGCTGTCTTTTTGAATCTCTCTTAATGAAATGAAAAGTGGAAAAAAAAAAAAAAATCCCAGTATTTCAAAATTGTTGTTGCTTACCTTCTGGTGCCTTTCGACTGTGCATATAGGTTTCCTGCGAATACATTGCTGATGAATCTAATTTCACTTATAAATTGCATAATAATTTTTAAAATATATTTTTCTGGAGTGCAAAACCAAAAATTTTCAAAGCTGAACCAGTAGGCATTTAGGTATGTTATTAAACACCATACCTTCCTATACATCAGATTTATAGAATAATTAGCAATATAAAAATAGCCTGACAATAAGAAAGCATTACCACTTTAAAATAGACAGAACTTGGATAATTTTTGGACTGTTTAAACTAGGAGAATTTAATGATGGGGTAATGTACTGAATTTGACACCGTCATTTTTATTCACCAAAAATAAATAACATGCTGTTTCTCTGAGAGGAGTAAAGAAGCTATGGGAAACTAGTTCCATTCTCACATCCTCAAGGCGTTCTCAGGCAGAAGATGACCTGAAATTTCCTCTCTGGGTTTCTTTCAGGACAGTGTGTGTTGTCCTTTCCCCAGATGTGTTCAGACTGTCTTATTCTATTTCTCAGCACCATTTTCACTCACAAAATGCACAAACATACTCAGACATTGTTATTCAACACTGTCCAAGAGGAAAGAAATTAATAATCTACACATCTTTCATTAGTGAATTGATTTACCTATTTGGCTTTAAAAGTTGTATGCTTTCCTTTTGGTTTGGGGGCCATCTATTGTTTCTTTCAATTAATCTGAACAAAAGACAATTACTAGCCTTAAGATCTTCATGACTTTTGCTTCCAAAGTACATATTAGTGCACTCATAAATGGAGAATAGAGGCTAAATAAAGAGTAATTTTATTTCCTACTTGCTTCTTTTCTGACTATCATGCTTCTAATAGTGAAGAAGAGATATGATATTTTTAGACTTGTAAACAGTCAGCTGTACATTAGCTTTCAGATTCCTGATCACCTGCTGGCAGCTTTTGTTCTGCATTATGATTAAATTTTATCTACATTTAAAAAAATTAGAAGTTTTAATACCAAATGAGTCAAAACAGGGTTCTTTAAATTTATGTACAATTAATAATCTGCCTTTAAGTTGGTTGGCACATAATGCCATCTGAAATCTAGAGTCAGCAATGAACTATACATTATAAGAGCTTCAGCACAGAGTTTTCTATTAGTTTGTGATCCCATTATTGGGTGCACAAATGGGACATCCAATTTAGTAATGTCTTATTAACTATTTTCAGTGTTAATAATATTAGGTAAAAAGGGCCTTAGAACTCAAAATCTTTTAATCATATTGGACAGCTACAAAAGGAAAAAATCCTTCATTCTGACATTCATATTTTTTAGTAGGGATGTGGCTATTCTACAAGCAGTGATCTGTGCCAGACCTGTGACAGTATCAGTAATTACCTCCATCCAGTTGTGATGGGAGTGAAGCTGTCATTTTTCTCTATTATGGCTGAACATTGAAGCTGCCTTACATTTTATCCAGCAAATGAAATGCTTTAACTATGACCCTGGAAGGCTAAAAAAAACCACTCAAAATAAAAACTGTATCTACTCTTCATACAAATTCTGTCATGATGAATACTTACTTTGTTAGAAAAATCATAGATACACAAAATAGACAGATACTGGTAGAGGAGTATTCTCTACTCCTGTTTTGGTTGATTATTTTTTTACAAACTGTCTTCGATTTGAAGACATATATGAACATAATCTATATGAAGTCCTATACAAGTACAATCTATCTCACACTATTTTATGTAATTTTTTTTCCTCATTTTTGTTTGTGATGGTGAAGCTATTGACACAAACTGCTTTCTGGATACAGAACAATTATAGCTTTACTTTCTATTATTTGAAAAATTTTCTTCCCATATTATCATGAAGTAAGGAACTAAGAAATATCAAGTTTTGTCAATTATTACTATTAAAGAGACATTATAGTACCATCTTTGTATATATGTGTGCCACCTTAAGTGCTGAGAGGGAGTTGGTTCTACTGATTTCAGTAGCCATTGGATAAAACTCCTAGTGAGAAACTGACTTACAATGGATAACTGAGTACTAACTTAAACAATTGTAGTTACATCAGACACACACATATTGTCAGGGGAAGTTGAAATGAATCTCTAGTGGAATTGTTCATTATCCGAACTCTCAGTGACTGCCTTATGATAGCTAGATTTATTGCTAGGTAGATCATACCAGCATGTCTGCAAGCTAGCTTGGAAAATTATATCCTATGTACACCCTATAAATTCTGTTAATATGGACATGACCATACAAAAGTTTTCTGCTTTATTTTTGTGTCTTTCTTATTGTTTTGTTTTTTTTTTTTACAGTTAATCCTTTATTATCTGGCAGAATGTGGAAGCTGTCTAGCTGAGAAAGAAAAGCAAACTGTCGTGCCTAAGCCCTGCACAGCCACTCACACACTCCCCCCTGATGGGATAGGGAGAGAATCAGAAAGGTAAAACTGGGGAAAGTCATGGGTTGAGATAAACTGCTTAATAGATAAAGCAAAAGCTGCACATGCAAGCAAAATAAAACAAGGAATTAATTCACAGCTTCCCATGGGCAGGCAGGTGTTCAGCCACCTCTACGAAAGCACAGCTCCATCACATGTCACAATGCTTGGGAAGACAAACACGGTAACTCTGAACATCCACCCCTTCCTTCTTTCCCAGCTGATATGCTGAGCATGACACTATATGGCATGGAATATCCTTTTGGTGGCTCAGCTCTCCTGGCTGTGTCACCTCCCAAGTTCTTGTGAGGGGACACAGCCCCCTTGTTGGTGGGGTGGGGTGAGAAGCAGAAAAGGCTTTAACTCTGTGCAAGCACTGCTTAGCAATAACAAAAATATCCCTGCATTTTCAACACTCTTTTCAGCAGGAATGTAAAACACAGGTTCATAGTAGCTTCTATAAAAAAAGCCAAAGCCCGCACAAAAACAAACAAACAAATAAAAACCTGAAAAAACATACTACTATTAAAATGCAAAAGTAATAAAAAATTCATAAGTCAGTAACATTAATAAGTCCCATTTTAGAGCTGGTCAATTTGCCCTCAGATTATTAAAAGCTGGCTGTACTTTCATGAATTCATACTGACAGCAAAACTACAGGCCTTCTTTATCATTCTAAATTGTACAAGTTAATACTGGCATTATCTGAATCAAGACAAAAATATGAAAAATGACAAAATAATTCATGTCATTAACAACAACAAAAAAAATATTTTAAGAGAGATTCCCCCCCGCCCCCCCCCATTTTATTTTAGTACAATTGCACAAGACCATGAAAAAAGGAAATTGTCTGAGCTTGTCTCACAAGGTCTCCTTTACAGCCAAACAAGTTTTTCCTCCTGGTGATCTACTCCAGAACCAGAGCAGGTGCAAAGGAATCACTCCCCCAGCAGCCATGCTTCTCTTCATTTGCACTGAACGATAACAACTCAAATGTAGGTGTCCAGCTTGTTAATGTTCCAGTCTAGTAAAGAGGAATTCCTTTTGTAAGGATCCAGTTTTCAAAGATAAACAGGAACTGTTTTGAACACACAGGTGTGCACATGAATATATCTTCAATTTATACAGTCAATTCTGTTGTTTTAAATAACTAGCATATGTAAAAATATCTCATGAGTGACCCTATATATTATCCTATATGAGATTCTGGAAGATGTAAAAGCAACTTCTATGAAATTTTCCTTTAGAAAAATTCCTGCAAACTTTTCTATACTTAATTATTTAAAAGTATCTCAAGGTTCTTAAGTATGAAAAGTATCTTTCAGCACTACTGTCTCATATACAAAAGTAAATGATTTTTTTGCAGATGAGGAAGATGTGAGACCTTATGGTATGCCTCTAGAACACACTGACATCAAGGCAGTTCTTTTAGTCTGTGACTTTATATGCTTAAAGTATCATCAGTGGAAGTAAAAGGCAGCTTTTTATTCTGGATGATGAGATGTATAGATGGGATGATATTTCTGGATGAAAAAGTGAACCAATACATTCTAATGAGAGTTCAACTTACCATTAATTCTGTCTTCTTTATGTCCATTTCCTCTATGCTCATTTGACCTGACTACTTCTGCCCTTTCTGAGATAGAACATAAAGCTGAGATCCAGGTCAACTAAATTTAGGCATACAGAAAAATATCATAGATATGAGGTGATGACCTCCCTCTGACAACTTTATCTGCCTTGACAGAAAAATTGACCCTAAAATAGGAGAAAGTTGGGTGTTGAAATTAAGTTCTCAATTTCAATTGTATTAAGTCTGGTTTTATGTATGTACAGGCATATATGATTTGCACATCTAAGGCTGTACAGTTAGAACAAGTCACCTAACTTTTCCAGTGTTGCTGTTTTGTTTAATTTGATGTGGTTTTATTGTCCTGTTGTGGTTTAATCCCAGCTGGTAACGAAGCACCACAGTCACTTCCTGCCTCCTGCACCCACAGTGGGGAGGAAAATTGGAAAGAAAAAGTAGACCTTGTGAACAGTTTAATTATTGAAAAAAAAAAGGGTATGCTCAACAGAGAAGGGATAGATACTAAAAAAGCCGTATGTATTGTTTTAAACTTAAAAATAACAGGGGTTTTACAGTACCCTGCCTTTCAGAACTGTTTGCTAAAAGTAAGAAGGAACATGACCTATTGATTCACATCCACTTAAACTATGCATGTACCATTTTAGCTAGACTTTATACATGGCACTCACTTATAAAAGTAAAATAAAGTATATATGAAAGTATTTCCTCAGTATTAAAAAGTGTGTGTGCCTTTCTTTTGCTTATTTTTTGTTTTATCTGAGATATATGTTAAATGGTTATTTAAATTCATTCAAGCACAGAAAGGTTTGTTGCTAATTTTTTTGCTTTTACACAATGTCATCAGAAGACTTAAATTTTGACACCATCTTCATTTCCAAAGGGAAATAACCAACCAAGTAAGGTTCATAGGTTGTCAGCATCAGCACACAGCATTCCCCTCAGGTCATTCCTTAAGGGAAAAATTGCAGTTGAACATTGCTGTGTTGAATGTATGTTGAAAAGATTTTATTAGATCTGTAAAAATTATAACAAGAATCACAAAATGGGTGAGGTTGGGAGGGACCACTGATGGGGTCGTGTAGTCCAACCTCCAACACTGAATTAGGGATTTTCTTCATCAACATACTCAGTCCCCGTTTATCTTTGTGCACCTAGTATGTATTCCCATCACAGAGTGTCATTATGGAACCAGATAGAAATATGTTAATTCAGTAAATTCATATTGATTTACAGTTGCTGTGGATCTGGCTCAAAACATTTTGAAGAGACTATTTTTTTAGCAGCTTTATGACGTGAGAGTTCTGAAAAGAATTTCACATTACTTACTCCATGACAGGAACACTTATGTTTCTGAATACTTGTTTTTAGTTGGAGTTAACAAAAGTCTCACTTTTGCTCATCTCACTGCATAGCCAAAGAAGCTTAAGAGGTGAAATTGCTATAGCAAGTTGGCATTACACTGAATAAATTTTATCCGCTTTTTTGATGCAATGCTATAGAGAGAATTACTTCCATACCCAAATGTTCTCTTTCTGTGATGGCTAAATTCATTCTTGATACTACCAAATGTAAAAAATAGTATCCTGTAGATGAAGTTTCCTATGAATCATAATAATAATCATAATAGTAAAGTGAATCTCTCGGATAATGAGATGTTTGTGCAACTTTTAGAGCAGCTGTGTTTCAGTTTAGGATATATAAAGCACTACAGAAAAGATGTATAGATGGGTTGAATTAAGAGCTAATAACTTTGTGATGGCAAAAATACATCTGCTATTTTGGAAGCACATCTTGTTTACAGTGGGTCTGTTGATTCTTTATAGACAGAATCTGATGAACAATATATAGGAACTAGAATTTTTTACTTTGGTCAAGGTAAAAGTGTTCAGAAGTACATGAGAAAGTATTAACATGGTAATGAAAGAAGAAACTTAGGGATGGATGGTTGAAGAGAACCCTGAAATCCTTGTAATTCAGGAATATAACCCTGAATTATTTTCAGGGTTTTGAAGCTGAAAATCTGGATTTCTATTCTCACAGCACATATGAAGACCATACTAAATTTATTGTGTCTAAATAGTAGAACAGCATAGATGTGATAACTACAGACTGTGCAATTCTCATGTCCAGAATCTTCTCATTGTTAATAGGTTTGTGTCCTTGCCCAGTCAGCTAAATATCATTGATGCTGTGCTTTTATGTGCCAATGTACGTGTATATTCAAGCTTTCTGCAACTGGTCTGGCTGAAAAATAACTGCAGAAGAATGGCTGGGGTAAAAAAAAAGTGTATTTGAATTTACAAGTGCAAGCAAAAGTACAAAAGACTGAATTTAACTACTAGAGGACTCAGCTTTCACATTTGCATTATTACAGAATTGTGCTTTATTACTAATATGTTTTTACGTAGGGCTATAAGATAGATTTATAGAGATGACAAATGTAAGTAGTAAGTACTTAAGAAGTAAATCATGAGAGATTTCTCTTTCATCTCATTATGTCTTCATGAATTACTTCACTCTTCACTGTTGCTAAGCAGGGTGATTGTATCCTTTGTTTTGTGGTTTGGTTTTGTAGGGTTTTTTTCCCCATATACAAGAAGAAAAATAAAATGGTGCTTCAGAAATTTTTTAAAAATCAGAATTTATAATTAAGGCATACTGAATCTTCTTTGCTCTTTCAAGCCCTCAGTCTTAGAATAACTGCCACTATGACATATTTCTTTATTTTTATTTAGTATTAAATTTTTATAACCAAAGGCATATTTTGTCAGAAACAGATGGAAATGGCACAAATAAAACTAAAGATCACAATTTTTTCTCAGAATCTCTTATGTTAAACAGAAACAATACTAACAAGTGAGGAACACAGCATATTTAGCTATATTTCTGGCATGAAAGACTACAGACAGTAATTATCACTAACAATCTCTGCAAAGCAATGTTAACAGTGCAAATATATGAGTACACAGGCATGCTGCAGTAAGGTCATCTCAGCACACAGCTGAGAGGGAAAGTTGGTTGTCACTTTTAATCATAGTTAAGCCCATACAGCCTTCAGAAATGGTAGCATTCTCAGTTTCCCTAGGCCTTGCATAAAAATGACCTATTGGGTAGCTTTCTTTGATGAAGAGTAGATTTATTTATACCTTTGGGCCAAAACTCTGCATGTGGTGACTTGCCTTGGTGACACATCCGCTCATTAATTGTGTTTCATCTCTGCTCTCTAGCTGATATTTTGTTCTGGCAAATTCTAGTGATGCTACAAAAACTCCCAAATAAACACAGTTTATAGTTCTACATAGCTGGACGTAGTAAGTACTTCTCTTTTTGCTCTATCAACTAGGTAGGTTCTTATGCATACAAATACTTCACAGAGTGTTTTCTACTCAGGTCAAAAAATGCTTTGAGACAGATTGTCAAGAGACAAAACATGGCATAATTTTGATAAAATCAACAGTTTTTGCAGTGATTTTTGGCTCACATTCCTCTTCTGAACTTTCTGCCTGCACTACCCTATCTTTAATTTTTTGCAGTCTGGGTTTATGTATTTTTTTAGATTACTGAAAGATATGAGGACTTTTTATTTTTTTAAGTAGTTTTCAGTGTTTATATTTTCTTGAGAAAAAGGGACCTGAGTAATATATCTTTCCAAGAAAAAAAAAAAGTTATTTTTTCTTAAAATCTTAATGTTAACTGCAAAATCAAAATTCTCAGTAATCTGATAAGTTCTTATACTTCTTAAATGCTTTTTGAAACAACAATAAAAAATGCAACAGATAGCAATCTTCTCTTTCTAATCATAACTATAAATCTCATTAAATTTTAATAAGCAAAATTTAGGAAATAAATAAAGAAAAATAGGAACATATTTTTTAAATATTCATCCCAGAATTTTTCAGTGTAGTATTTCAACAATCTTCAGAGACAAATTGAATCTCACTACCATAGACATGTCTAAGAATTTTCTGCATCCCTATCTCAATATTTCTTTTCATCTAAATTCAGTTATTATGTTTATATGTTTAAAGTCCCTTTTTAAAAGCAAATTTATTAGAGGGATCACAACATATGTTTCAGGAGGATTTTTGGTTTGGATTTGTTTCATTCATTCTTTTAATACAACTCTTTTTTCTCACCAACATGTAAAAATATAGTTAGCTTTTGCTACGTGGACCTACATATATCGTTGTTCTTTTGGTGGTCACAAACTAATCTAAAATGGTAATAGATTGTTCCTAACCTTGACTTAATGGTGTTACAAACTATTTATATATTGTGGTTATACAGTGTACATAGTATACACTGTTGTTAACACTATCATAATATACTTCTATTTGTTCAAGGTTCAAGGCAAGGCAGAATTGTGTTCTGATTACTGGATTGCTATCTTGGGGCTGTTGCAGGCCTCTGCTTTCAGTAAAATATGCTCCTGAAAAAATAGTAGTGGTACTTAAAAAAACGATACTTGATCTACATGGTAGTAACCAAACTTAACCTTGGTCTTGCAATTTTGAAATGCACATTCTAAAGTCTAATTGTTTTTTTAAGGACTGTCAAAGAGCATGAATGTCACAACATCATTTTCCAATTACAACAATTGAATTTCATCTTTCATATGTATAGTCCTCCTATAAATGTGCAGCTGAAAGTCACAGTATGACATTCAAAGGTTTTGTCAGTGGGTAAATGCAAGGAAACTGGGGGAGATGCTGCTTTAAGGGACATCTGACTTACTATGGGCTGGAGGGAAAAACTATTTTGGAATAGAGCAGAGATTCTGGAGATTATACAGCAATTTTTATGGAATGTTGGAGGGATCAACACCAACCCAGAAAGAACAAGTTTGGAAAAAGGGGGATAAAAGGCACAGATTGAGTATTAGTAGAAGGTGGTCATTATACTTGTCACACTGAATGCTACTGTGACTGTCCTACATTCTTACTAAATCTTCTTACTGAACCCTATTTCTAAATGTCTTCTATATGAATGTCCTTCCTATTTTGAGCCTCTGTGTGTGAACATCACATTGGATCATCCAGCAAGTAGGACAAGGTGCCAGCGACTGGGGAATGTGATTCTCTGCATGTGCATTTCTGTGAAACTACTAGTAAACTTTAAGCTGGTGATTTTCACAAACTTGAAATAAAGATCACACTAGGTGATGGGATTAAAAAAAAAGATAGTAAAGGAAAACTCAAGTACAGTTCAGTAGAAAATAAATATTTTCCTTTGACTTCGTATGTTTTTTTTACTGGGAAAATTCCTGTCTGAGTCTAAATTTTGTATGTTTTCCAAATCTATAAAAAAATAAATATCGTGCATGGACCGAAATGGCTTTCCATGGCTAAATGCCTTTTATTGAATAAGAAAAACACATTTTGATCGAATCATATCTGTATTCTTTAGATAAAAAAAGACTCAGTGGAGTACTGATTATGCTGAAATTAACTGCAATTCCTATCAACTTCAACTGTTAGAATTTCCCTTCAGGTCTGCTCAGTTCAGAAACTAATTGTTCTAATATTCCCACTGAAGTCGGGTCAAAAGTTAATACAAAAATCTCATTAAAGAAGTGAGCGTTTATATCGGAAAATAATCTGTTTTTTCTGGGTCAACTATTTGTGTTGCGTCTTTGTATTTATACTGTGAACCATAGAATCACAGAAGGGTTGAGACAGGAAGGGACCTCTGAACGTCATCTGGTCCAAGCCTCCACTGCTCAGGCAGGGCCACTTGGAGCCAGTTGCCCAGGACCATGTCCAGATGGTTTTTGAATATTTCCAAAGTTGGAGACTCCACAAAATCTCTGGGCAACCTGTGGCACAGCTGGATAACCCGCACAGTAAAAAAGTGTTTCCTGGAGTTTTCTACTGTGAGGATGATGGAGCACTGGAGAAGGCTGCACTTAGGTGATATAATGTATTATTATTATGGATGTAGTAATTACACATCTATATTAGAGAGGTAGAAATAATCTATATATAGATGTATACATTACAGTGTCTAGAAAAAAGCTGTATGTAAGTTACACCAGTGCACAGTTTTAAAAAATACCTATTTTTTAATTACATACACCTGTAGTATGTTAAAAAAATAAATTATCTTTGCAATAATCACATGGATATTGAAATTTTCTGAACTAAAAAATCCCAAACACTTTCTCACGCTTCCTTTTTACCAGTCTTCTCTAAGTGGAAGTAAATTTTAACACTTATGATAAAAAAAAACACACGAGATTTTTTAAGAGTAAAAAGAATATCAAAATGTTGACAGTTTCAAGTATGATACTTCTATAGTCTACGTCCAAACATAAGAAGTGCCAAGTGGCTATAAATTCTACACTCCACTTAGTTACTAATGTTTTGGAAAGAAATAGTTTCAGAAAGCCTATCAGACACTAACTATGCAGTTTTTTTCCATTAGGCAGACTGAAAGATTATTATTCAGTATTACAATGCTATTAATTGAACAGCTTTAGAGTTTCAAATTGCTTTATTTCTACTATAAACTTATATGGTCTCAAAATTCTTTCAAATATTTAGACAACTAAAAATTTTAAATCCCTTTCTAAAATGAAAAATTATGCTGACCTTTATGTAAACTGCATGCTCTCATCTATACTTTTTAAATTAATATTTATGTTTTTCATGATCAGTAAGACTAGAAAGTGTTCCTTGTGATTTCTTTGACTACTAATAATGTTATTCCAAAAAAAGACTTTTAAATTTCTTATTTGTTTTGTGGTTGGTTTTGAAGGGTTTTTCAATGTTCTCTTTAGTCTTAAATATAAGGGAAGTAGAGATTTACTTCTCTGAGAGTAAAATCAAATGGAACATTTAGAGAAATGTTTGATAATATATTACTTCCCCAAAATGTAACATACGTACAATTATATGTAATTTAAAACCTGTGTGAGGGTATGAGTAAGTGTGTCTGTTTTTACTCCAGTAAAATTTCCTACAGAATACAATTTCATCTCTGGCTAGTATAATGTGTATTGTAAAATGGAAGGAATATGAGCAATATGTGAAGAACAAACAGCCAATTTGCTGTAATCTACCTCTCTCTGAAGAGATAAAGTATGATTTTTCAATTACTTATAATGCTGACAAAGGATATAGACATGATTTGTGTGTGTGTGTCCACATATATGCATTTATATATTCATATGATTTTGAATAGGTGTCATAGAAAATTCATGACTACTGGAAAGTGAAAGGAAAATCCGATAGAATGTACCTGCAGCTTTAGAAGAAAAAAGAAGAAAAAAGCCCCAACAAACAAAAAATAATGAATGACCAGTTTAGACATGGCATTCAAACAAATTACTAGTGAATTGTGCCTGAGGGTTTGAAGTTTTCATGTTAATTTATAAATTCAGTTTGTCATGACTCTGATGTGTCGTGGTTTAGGAATGGCACTCCCCAGTTTAATGCCCCCTCCTCCCTGAGACTCTCCCAAACCACGTGTCCCTAGCTCACTCCCCCTCCTTTCCCTCCCCTTTCTCGCTCCGGGGATGGAGTTGAGAATTGGAGGCACAAAAAGGTGAAAGGGTTAAAATAAGAACAACTTACTGGAACGAGCAATGAAAACAAACAGTAACAGCAGCAAAATTAATACAAAAAGTATACAAAAAGAGTGTAATTTATGTGAAAAAAATTCTCCTTGAGTGACCTAGAGACAATTATCAATGGTCTATAATAGCAATTCATAATTTCATTTTGGAATTTTTTTTTTTTAAGTAACTGGACTGAATCAGAAACAGTCTTCTAAGAATATAAAATTTTTTCTAGCAAAAAACGGATTTTGGCACTTGTTGGCATTTGGAAAACTGTTAGGTGTTTTTTACACTTCATGTAACCAAGGTTAAGTTGCTCACCAGATCTAGTACAAAGGAGTCAGTCAGGCTAGCACGGACTAAATACTTTTCTGTGTATGCCCTTTAAGCTTGTAGACTAGTAGCTTTTCTTTCACTTAAGTAAATTCTCCAGTATTGATGAAAAACATTTCTCCTGTTTTATTCTGCTTGTACTCTGAATTTTGAGAGTTTGTCTATCTTCTACTGAATCTTTGAAGTTTGATGTAAAGTGGATGTGTTTACATTTCATGAATGGGAAGTATGAGACTATTGCCATAACTGGGGAAGCAATAGTGTTACCAGGTACAATTTGTGAATATTTGTGAAGATTGTTGAGAAATATGGTTTAGTGCACACTTGGTTATCCTGCTGGTTCAAACTTGTGTGGTTGAGAGTTCGTGGTATGTTCTAGTATAACATATGCATACTCAGTCCTCAGCATTTCCACCATGTAATTCACAAGAATAGCCATAGCTTTTAAAATAAGATTTAAATTGTGAAATACTTTAAAAAAAATAAAATAGTTGTGTTGAAACATTGCAAAATTAACTGAAGATTTTTCAATCAAGTGATACATTATAATGATATAACTTTCAAATTATTTTCTAAGTAAGATCTAAGCTTGATCTCCCTGAAGGTGTAAAAAACTTGGTTAGCAAATACTTGTACTAAGTTATTACAGAATTAAAAGTCTGCTTCAGTTATATAAGGTACTTTAACTACTAAAGTTTTAACTCCACACAAGGAAACTTTATAGGCTAGCTCAAAATGCAAGATTTTGGAGATTACAGCACACAACATCAGACAAGGCTTCAAATTTATTTCTAAAGAATTACATCTAAGGGATATTTTGAACATGATTATGAACAACCCTTACATTTCTTCACCTCCATTCTTATCTCTCAACCTTTCCCCTCTCTGCCTTACCACTCACAGATCTAAAGAGGTCTTGTGACTTCTGTCAACAAAAAGAGGTCTGTGTTATCCTTCACCGTGTTTTCAGAGAGGAGTAAGTTGTGCAAAGGAAGGCATTGGTCCAGCTGTGTCTGACTTAAACACAAACAATAAATTATATATAAAAGAAGTGTTGGGCTCCTTGAAAAAAAACCTGTTCTCTTTAGAGGTTTGACACATCTCTTGGACTTAGGACACTGCAGACAGATTTTCAAAGCTTGTCCAATACTGTAGCTACCACTCTTTTCAACAAGAATAATGCTAAGAAAAATCTTGAATAGATCAAATGCAATAAGAAGTCTCAGTGGGACAGGATGAAATTGAACTCTGATGGTATTTTTTTTTAACAGACAGAAGAAATCTCTTCATCTCAGAAGGTGACTGTTACAGGAAACTGACAACTACAGATTTTATAGAGAAGACCATGGTGAGCACAAACAAAGCAGGTGCATTCCAGTGTTTGGGAGACAAATATGTGATGCAGAAACTGGATCGACCAAAAAGAGGAGGTGCATCACTGAGTCTGCTAATCACAAAGGAAAAAGAACTGACCAAGAACGTGTTAGTCAGTTGGCCACTGTGACCATAACAAAGTAGATTTTAACATCCTCAGGACAACAAAAGGCAGATCAAAGACCCTGGGCATCAAGAGGATGGGTAGTGGTTTCACCAGGACCTGAAAACCTCCCTTTCTAGGGCAAAGAAGGGCAAAGAAGGGTAAAGAAGCCGATGAGATCTCATGGAACTGTTAAGGTTGGAATAAACCTCTAAAATCATCAAGTCCCACAGTTAACCCAGCACCACTGTGTTCACCAATAAATCATTTCCCCATGAGCCACATCCACATGCCTTTTGGTCATTCCAGGGATGGTGATTCCACCACTTCACTGAGCAGCCTATTCCTTCAAGGAGGCTTGAGGGACAATGTCCTTAATGCACAAGAGCGGCCTGTTCTAAACTTCAAGAAAACAAGCAGTAAGAGGAAAGTTCAGCTTGGCCCAGCCCGAAATGTCTGACTCAGTCTAAAGGCAAAAAGGAAGTGGATTGGAGGTGGAAAAGGGACAGATTACTGAGGAATATGGATTACTGAGGTGGATAGATTACTGAGGAGTTTAAATGCAAGACTTAAGCATTCACAGTGGGAATTAGGAAAACCAATGCTCAGCCAGAGTTGAAAGTGGTAAAGGGTGTAAAAGGAAATGGGAAGGACATGAGCAGACCCAGAAATAGTGAAAATACCAACCCTCCAACAAACAGGAAAGGAAAGTTAGTGTCACATAGAAATTTAAGAAAAGGCAACCCCTTGCTTTCTGGGTTATCAGCAGAGGTAGCAGGCCCATCAGTGGTTAGGCTTTCACTTTCTTAGTCACTACAGTATCTCTCTGATCGAGTCCCCAGGAGACCTTCACAAATAAAATTGTAGACTAAATAATTTGGCACTATAAGTCTGGTAAGGTGCCAGATGCACAAAAAACCTGGTTACACTGTAAGTCTGGTCACAACTACAATCCCATTTACAGAATTAGTGTGGGTTGTACGTTAAGTCTGGACACATTCATTAAGATTGCAGACTAACAAGTAGGGTGATTGTTGGGACAGGGTAAGGTTCAGAAATTTGTGATAAATACACTGACATCAGAAAGCATAAGCAACAGTATTGCTGTGGAATAAAGCTTACCTGATGATAAGGTATCTCTGTGAGGGAGGAGATCAACCATCCCAGGATACAAAAGTAGTGTCTTCTCCCTTCTTCACATCCCTCCCCTAGGTTATATTAATATTGTTTTCTTTGAGGGTTGGGAAAAGATAAAGTTTAATTTGATATTATTTCATGATTAGGTGGAGTTTGAGACACTTGTCATACATGTAAAGCATGTACAGATTTTACTCCATTAACATGGGTGGTGGCATGAAAAGTAATATATATTTTCAAGTCAATCAAGCAAAGTTCAGCTTTTTGTCATCATTTGGGTTATCCCTTTGGCTTAGTTCCCATTAGCTGTAATATTATAGATAGAGCATGACTGCAACAGCTCTGTGCCTCTCTCAGGGCTGTACACAAGCTCCCTCAGTGTTCCTGCTGTTAAAAACTAACACACAAATTCAGTTTTCCTGTACAAAACAACTTCGCATAATCTGTCTTGTCCCCTGCAAGTAGTTTTCCTCTTGAAACTTGCTCTTTCATATTTATTTATTCACTATGATTAGTTATCTGATAGTTGGTAACAGTGGGGAGGATGTTGCGAAAACTAAAGAGCACAAAGCAGTGAATTTTCAGCCAGAATATGTTTCAAGTGTTTTATGTTTGAAATACAGTTGCAATGTCCCACAGGGACAATCTGGAATTGTTATGAAGTAGTCAAGCAAAACACACCAGAACATATAATGGTTACAAAAACGGAGTAAAAATAAATAAATAAAAACACATAAACTTAAGTACAATAGAATTTATGAGAATATCTTCTTCATTCTTTTTCAGTCATGAATTATTTAGGGACATAATGACTGCAATAAAAATGAAACACATTTATATGTCCATTGAAGAGATGCTGAATGGAAAAAACAGGATTAAGAAGCAATGGTAAGTACATAATCCTGAACTTCTTATAAATAAACAAGATTCCTTTAATCCTTCAGATGTTCTTGATTAAAAACTTCTGTCATACATGAGAAGAAAATTTGGGCAGAATAACAGAGAAGCATATTAGCGCACCTGAAAGCATACGGCAGCATAGATTACTGATAAACAGATTTCTGTTTTTACCAAACTTTGCTCCTTCATTTCAATATTAGAATATTAGACATCTATCTTCTAAGAAGAAACATAAATGATATCTATGTCTATTTTCCTTCCTTGATTTGACATGTTTCTATATGATTAAGACTGTAAGTAGAGAACATGCAATAAAGCCCTGTAAATGTTTTCCTCTCATGCATGCATCCTGTGTAAGAAAAAGAGTGCATAACAAACTCCTCATGCCCTCTTCTCCTTTTTTCCTTTACTTTTTTTAAAATTTATTGAACAAGTTTTTCATGGTTTCCCTTTCTTCTTTTCTTTTAAGAGCAGTTCTGCTTTTTCTCTTTAGAATTTTGGAATCTAAGTTTTATGCATGGTCATTCACACTACATTTCCATCTGCTCCCCAAGATGCATGTATAATGAGTTAAATTCTTTCTTTGTCAAAGGTAATAAATTGTTGTGAATGCTCTAATTAGAATAAAAAAACATTTTAATGTCTGACTACCCAAAGAGATGTCCTTATGAAAGGCAAGAAATAAAAATGGAAAAATACAGTGAACAAAAGACTTCATAATTCAGAATCAGGGGAAAAAAAGCACAAATCCACTGAAGTTTTTGTGAGAAAGGCAACATGAGAATATTTTAATTGACAGAGTAATGGCTGATGTAAAAAAATAAGATCTCAAAAATACTAATATTTTAAGGGGCTTTTTTATCTATTTGAAATTTTAAAATACAAATGTAAACAGGTACATATTTCTTTATATACTATGAAATGTTTTCATAAATGAAATTATGCTTTAAAGGATTAAGAAAAAAAATGGTTTGAAGGTAAAATATGAAAAAAAACTTTACAGGATTTTATTAATAGGAAATGAGATAGTAGTGTGCTTTTGTTTGAATAAAAAATAAAAAACAGCAAAAAACCCCACAACCTACCCCATCACCAAAAGCCTAAAAGAAAATAAAGAAAAAAAAAAACAAACAAACAAAAGAACCCCCAAGCCTTTTGCTTATACACCTTTGCTTTCCATTCCCTCTTCCCTAAACATGATTGCTCCACATTGCCAGAAAAACAGTGTTGTTCCAGTTAATACCTACCTTAAAATTTTTTGTAAAAATATCTTCGTTTTAGAATTTAAAAAAAAAAAATTCTGAAGTGCCATAGTTCTTAGAATGTCTTTGGAAATATGAAGGATATTTATCTCTCAGAAGTATGTGTTCGGTCCTGAAGCGCGACGAGCGCTGA
>VWZT01005475.1:3928-23911 GCA_013397055.1 Pachycephala philippinensis
TTTTTTAGAGTAATGGGAGATCAAATATCAAAAGTTGTGGTCATTGCTTAAATATTGAATGCCTTTTTTGACTTTAGCAAAGAAAATGTCACAAGATTAGCTGTACTACTCCATCATCCAAAATCACTTGATTTATACTTTTGTTCATTTATTTATGTCTTGGATGAGCTATAAATGGTACCTGAGCATCCTTTTGAGGAAAGGCCATTGTTTCTTCATAGTTTCTTTACTGGGTATTTACCTCGTTATATAAATTTTCCCCCTAATGAAAGGAAGGGAGAAAAAGTTAAAATCTAAGAGCGAAGCACAAGAAATGTCCTTCTATAGTCTTATTAAGCAAACCATGAACAAAAACCACTGGTTATCATGATAAACTGTAATTCTCTCATTTTATCTAGTGACATGCATTCAGGTAAAACAGTATGTTAAATCTAAACGTGTTTCAAAGACCTTTCTAATAGACTACTGTTTAAGACAGAACATCCTACTATTGCTATGGATTTCAGGATCTCTTCCCTGCCTTAGAATTGCAAAATTTTGCAGAAAAGATCTGCAGGATATCATTATACCATTTTGTTAATGTCTTCAAAACTATGTTAGATTAAAGACAAGACCCATCTGGTGTCTGATGGGTGCAGAAACCACTAGCGGAGAAACCCAGAGAATCCACAACATGAGCATAATAAACATTTTTTTAGAGTTCATAGTGGCTTATGCTCCAGAGATTTCCTGGGACAGAGGAGGTGTCCCTGGATATATCTTTCAGCAGATTTTTCATGAATGAAGTTATTTAAATTAAAACCACTACCCATCTAACCATTTAATAAATAAAAGGTGAAAGAATATAATGCAGTTTATTTGTATGGTGTGGATAGAGATTTTCTCTCTGTGTATCTACAAAAATAGAGATAATTTTTGTGTTTGGGAGCACCAGAGAAGGAGAAAAGGTTAAAAAAGATAAATTCAATGGCCATATTATTAAAACTTTTTTTCAGAAACACAATATAATAGACAAGGTCTAATCAGGTTTAGTATCCAGCATATTCACAAAAAAAAAATTAAGATTAAAGTATAACGTTTCAGGGAACTATGGAAAAAAAAGAGATGTCTGTAAGCACTTAGAGGTAAATCAATTAGGCAAAAACAAAGGAGTAGTTCACAGTTCCTCTCCATACATCTCAGAGGAACAGTCCCAAACAAATAACGTGACAAAAAAGTATGGATTCTGTATTCATCTTTTTCTTCAGTGTTAGAAAAACTGTTGAGATGAAAGGCTATTATCTTGTACAATATGCATGATTTACCTATATGCGAAATTTCTGTGGGTTTTTTGGGCTTTTAATTCATTTTTTAAACAATTACTTTAATAGAAATATTTACAATTCAAATTTCTCTTTTCATCATTTCTTAACTTTAGGGTGAATTTTATCAACATGCAAATCAATAATTCAGAACTTGCTAGAGAATGAAATAAGGATTTGATAAACAAGAAAAAATAAGGTATCTTCTATATGCAGGCAGCTTTTTCTCAGCTTCCAGCTCCCATGAATATCACAAAAACTTGAAATAGCACTTTAAAAGATTAATTACGTTCACTACAATTTTTACACCCTATGTTTTTTCCCATGCATCTAAATTTGTTTTTGAGAAATTTGTTTACTTCTCTTTAGGACAGTGTGTTCTTATTATCTAAGGCTCTTAAAAATAGAATCAACCAGCTAATTGCCAGATATTTCAAAGTAGACAGATGATTGCAAAAGCAGACAAATGTGTCATGAACTTTCCAAAAAGGTCTGTCCACTTAGCCATCAATGGAATGGATGAAAGGTACTCAGAAATCAGCCTGTAGCTGGACTAATCACACCTGGTTCTGACCTCCTAAAGGGAAGATGTCTGTAGTCACTGATGAAACACAAGTGTCTAGCATCAGTGGGATGATTTACCATTTTGAAAGGGTTCTTATTATTAAATGAGTCACTCTAAAATCTCTCTCTGCTGTACTCTTCTTTTTACTCTTGACTGTCTACCCATGATGGACATCAGTTGCCTAAACATAAGACTCAGGTGACGTGTCAAATCTGCTGGACTAGCAAACATGTTCACAGAGGAACAGAAGGAGAGCTTTGAGAAGCACCTTTTTGCAGAGGCAGATGGAAGCCAGCTGATATATGTTAGATTAATTTAAATGATTCTGGGCTCTTAAGGTGACAGAATATTCACTTTTACAGAGGGATTGAACTCCAGATTACAGGCAGCTCTTAGTATGTCTGACCTCCTACTGTATCAAAGGATCCACAAACAAATAGCACTTGATTCAGTTACTTTTCCATGGGTATCGTCATTTTAAATGCCTGGTGGTACTCTAAGTGCTTTCTAGATGCATGGATGTTTCATTTGTCATTTCCAGGTTCTTTGGGTATATTGAATATCTTAGCACTGCTGAAGCCTTAGTTCAGTCACTTGAGTAGAGCCTTTCATAACACACCCCAATCTAAGATACCTTTACTTATGAACTTAGAATTAAGAAATCTGTTTAAATACTCCCACAAGTTCAGTTGTAGCGACTTAAGAGTTCAGTATTCATGAAAACATGAAAAACGTAGCACAATGATGAGGATAAACTCTGTAAATAATTATCTTAACAATACTCAGCCACATTTTGGCAGTACATAAAGAATATTATTTTAATTTCCTCAGGGCAAATCAGCAAAATTTGTCTGAAATTCCTTGATGACTAATCCTTAAAAATTCTTCCTTTCCCAAATATTATACTCACTATTTCTGAACATTGACAGTTCTTTAGGAAAATCTACATGTCATTTTGCAGGCAGACAAAGGCTTCTCTCTCTGAGCCTCAAGGCAGATTCTAGCCTGGTCCCAGACTGGGTAACTGAAGTTAGTAGGTCTATAGAATGGTGTAGAAAGTCACTGTGTTGCCAGTAGGAAGTTCATAAAGTGCATTTTAGAGGTGGCAGAGACCTCAATGATTACCATGTCTTGGTCCATTAATAATGTCTACTTGACACTGTTATTTCTATATGTTAGTCTGAACCAAACTTCCACCATTGCACGACTGCTTGCCTTTCTCCGCAAATGCAATCAAAATTTTGAGACATCTATTCCCAGCCATGAAAAATGAATGAGATCCTGATTTTTAATTTTTTTTTCTTTTCTGTCTGCAAACCAATGTTTCAACAGACCACTGCATTGCAGTGATTAGAAGCTTTAAATATTTGCAGTTATTAAAAAAAAAATGTTTTGCACAAATTCATTTATGCTTTATTAACATTTTAAGAAACATTATGCACTGATTATGTTACCATGGAAAATAAAGTATTTGAAAAATGGTACAATGTTTTTGTCAAAAGTTAAAAGCAAAACAAATCTACATTTACAATTCCTTTCTCCTGAGCAGTGGTTGCACAGAGAAATGAGGAAAAAAATGCAGGCAGATACCTTTGCCTTTATTATGTCCATGGAATGCATTGTGGTAGCAAGAAGGTTTTGCCATATTAATGTCTTGTAACTGAACAGTAGTCCTCAGGACTTTTCCCTGTGATGCTAGCTGAATAGCTGAGAGAAATTAGGACTTATCCTTTGTTTTCTCAATCTTTCACAACGTTCTTAATGAAGACAAAATGTGTAAAACAGAGACAATGAGCATCTGAAGGAGGAACAATACTTAAAGAAAGAATTACAAAGGATTTTTTGAGTCATATTTCATTTCAGTGTAACTTTGTTGTCTGTGTATTCTATCTTTTCATCTGTATCAAAGATAAGAATAGAATTCAGTGACTCTAAAGGGAAAACAAAACAAAACAAAATAAAAACTTTCCCAAAAGCTGTCTGTAAAAATAGCTGCTGTAATCCAAACTTTTGGTTCGTGCTCATGTAATATATTATGCAGTGTATACCAAGCACCGACAGTTCTAGAAAAGGTCTTATCAGCCTAAATGTATCCTTTTATGTCCCACATAGATTTTAAGAGAATGCTTATCAGATGGGATACTTTTCTGGAACCAGTTGCCCCCCGCAATATTCTCATTTGATTTTCTTATAAGAGAATGTGAAAGATTGTGTCTATGAAATTACATCACATAATGTGAAAAGAGAAAGGGCAGGATTGCATTTTTATCCAAATAGCTACACTGCAGTAGCAAACCACTCAAAAGTAGTGGAGCATGTATACGTTGGAGAACATAGATTACTTCATTGTGAAATCCTAGTTTACTGAAAAACTAAAAAGCATCATTCATACATGGACACATAAAATATATTTGTCTATTTAGCACCTGTCAAAGGCTAACTTCATTGGCATAGTACCCAAATGAGTTAATTTTGCATTTTATATTTTCTCTCCAAACAAATCCTCTCTCCATAGATGGTGGGTATCAAAGGGGGCAAATTGACACATTTGGTGTTATGAATCAAGTGTTAAAAAGTGGTAAGACTGTACTGTCTAATCTAAATATGGGTAATTTTTGTTTTGTTTGGTTTTGGTTTTTTTGTTTTGTTTTGTTTTGTTTTGTTTTTTTGTTTTGTTTTGGGTTTTTTTTGTTTGTTTGTTTGTTTGTTTGTTTGTTTCCATCTACTATATGGGGTATTTACCTTAATGTAAAGAGTTGCTACCATTGATTTTATAACTACTCCTAAATTAGGCACAGGCATAATTCCAGTACTGAACATCTGACGCAGGCATAAAGTGGATATAAAACATATCCAAGAATCAGACCAAATATTTGTTAAATGTTTACACTTCTTGCAAAGGATGAAAATTTAGTGGGTACCTTCTGAAACTGATGTCTGCATGGGTGGGGATAAATTTAGCTTTCAGCTAATGAGTCTTATAAAATAGAGAAACTATTACTAGAGAAACTGGTATTAATTCTAATAATGTTATGCGTAACAGTGGAATTAAAAACTGAGCCCCTGATGCACCAAATGGAGCTGTTATTTGTGCCGCAGAAGAGCTCATGGACTGAGAAACATCTATTTTAACAACATTAGAAGTTAAAATGTCTGTAAATTGCAAAGGTCCTGTTCTCAATTTTCGAATTCAGTTTACACAGAAGTATAATTTACTACTCTATTGCTTGTGTCCAGAGATGGAGGACATTAATACAGATTTAATAGGGATTTTGGAATGAGTGAGAGTGTGTTTCCCACAGCAATGAAAAGAACTGCCAGCATTTGGCTGATTTGATTACTTTACTCTTGTTTGGATTACATTGTACATATTTACCGTGAATAATACGTTCGTGCAGCTATAGTCATTCCTAAGTGTCATTTTAGTATTTGGAATAGAAGTAAAAAATTAAATAAAATAATTTAACCTTTGAAATTAGAAGTGCTTTGTTTTCTAAAAGTAATGAAATAACTGAATTTAAAAATGCCGTGGAAGATGAAAGCTGGTTAAAGGACTCTAGATATAGCCCCTTATTGGAGGAAGTTCTGTTGCTAAGCAACAAAACCCGTAAAGTGTTAGGTTCATAAAGCACTGATTAATTAATATACTTAGTAGATAGTGAACAAAGTCATAAATTGCACTTGAAAGGCTGTATTAAACAACCGGGTGAAACATTTCAGGTAGCAGCTTCAACATTCACTTGAAATTGGAGTCTATGATCAGACTTCCACTACTTCCAGTGGGGATGTAAAGCCAGACACTAATGTGGATTTCAGTCTAAATTTATCTATGTTGAATATCCAATATGATGAAGGCTTACCATCTTACTATGAAAGATAAATCTGGCTGATGTGAGTTGTGATAAATTAATAGTCCCAAGGATTGCTTTGCTAAGAACACAATTAGAAATATATTACCTGATTTTTGGTTATAAATCAAATAAGAAAACTAAACAAAGGTTGCATTTTTGTATATAAGTTTCATATTCTGATGATGAATAGCTGAGACTTAAATAAGAGAAGAATGGCTTATATTGTAATTCAATTGAGTATTTATAGAAACACTTTAAAAGCTTCAGCCATGTAGGAGAAACTTAAATTGAGGGATATTGAAAGATAAAAAAATACTAAATTAAATACATTCTGGAAAAGTTTGGCTTTACAGTGTCAAAAGGCGCACAGGATCATGAAAACTTAATCAAGGAAGCCTTAACCGAAGTCCTGTACAGAAGTGTGATTCTGCTAAAGATTTGCATCACTTCAAGGTCCATAACGTCAGAAAAAAGAAAATGGAAGCAAAAGGAAAAGATACTAAACATAATAGTTAGTAATTGGGGTAATTCAAAGGTCAAAATGCAAGTAGTCCAGAATGGTATGAACATGAAAGTAACAATGCACTCCAAGAAAACTTGGTTGAGATTAGACTGCTTCAGGTATCTGTATCTGATAAAAACCCAACCCAATCCAAAACCAACAAGCAAACCAAAATACCCACAAAACCAAACTCTATCTACAAAGCATTGCTCTTGCTGCAGGTAGATACATACGAGGTTTTGGAAAGGAGTCGGGCCACAAATACTGGGGGGAAAAAAGTTGGCTTCTGCACAGGCTTTTCCTGTAGAAGACAGAAAAATCCACTCTGTATAAAGAGATAATCAGGAACTAGCTTTTGTGATTGATCACCAAAAATGTACAAAATATCCCTAGCTTCTCATTAAAAAATCAATGTAGAATGAAAAACATGATCAACTACGCTAGTGGGCTTCATAGTCTGCGCCGTGCAAGTTTAGAGAACATTGGCAGTTCATAATCTCTTGGGGAATTTCAGAAATGAAGCCTGTTTGAGCTAAGTAGTTTGAATTTTGAAATTTTGGAGTAAAGAATTAGACTCTGGATGGTATTAGACAGTTATCCTCTGACCTGAGCTCAAAGAAGGAGGCATAAAATATGCCAAATTTTTAGAGATAATAATAATAATAATAATAATAATATTAATAATAACAATAATAATAATAATAATAATAATAACAATAATAATAATAATAATAATAATAATAATAATAATAATAGTAGTAAAGTGTACCTTATAAATACCAATATATATTTTCACAACCTCCACTGCATCTTACCTTGAATTTCAGCAGACATTAACTTCAATAATTTTTACTTATGTTGTCTTCTTCAAAACAATGCAGAATTGAAATGAGCTTAAGAAGGTATATATCTATGAACAAAGTATTTATTATTTTTATTAATTTATGTTATATTGCAATTGTGTGTTAAACCTCATAGATTATTTAACTGATTTTTCCATCTATATTTTTAACGTAAGTGTTAAAGCTCTTCTGATGAGTGCAAAAAATAGTTGTGTTTTTGGGATTTGATTTTGGCTAAGCAATCTGAAATTCTCCTGAAAATCATGAACTGTGTGAAATATGGTTTATATTAATTAATCAATTAACAGAGCAGTTCTTTTTCTTGACATTAGGATCTTCTTGATGTTGCAATTTGGGGAGCAATTCTGGACATCAGGACGAGGATTTGTGAATCTCTGAGTGAATGAAGCTGAGAGAGTGCAGTGCTCTGTGGAGGTAAGTGAGCTTGTGATGAAAGGGGGTGTCATAGAGTTTTGCTAGGGAAATACTCTCTCTGCACTCAAATGCTCTTGTTTGCCCATGACTAGAAAAAAACTCAAACACAGCAGCCTAACACTGCTCTGTTGCACCTGATATTTGAGTATGGGTCTGCATCCTGCTGCTTTCTCACCTTTATCTGATTCTATTACAGATTATGTTTTCTACTAGAGATATCTTATTTACTGGAGGAACCATTCTTGGTAATTTTCTGGTTTATATAATGGGTTTTAACATTCATAGGCATTTGTGTCAAATGTATATGAATACATTCCTTTAGGTGCTCTGTTAGATACCTACTTCTAGTGAACTTGAAGGAGAGCTGGAAGACTGAATAATATTTCTGAAAATCAAAAATTATCCATAAAATAGTATGGCAAAGTTATTTTCATAAATTATTTTCACTTGTTTGTCTAAATTAATAACTTTAGTGGAGACTGCCTCAACAAAATTATCTTAGGAGAGCAAACCAGGAGCTCTGCAGACACTTGAAGTTGTACTTTTTCCACTGTATAGAAATATACTGAATAACATGCATTGGCTTAAAAATGACTACAGCATCAGCTGAATTGGCTGTTTCTAACTTGCTAGAATTCTGTTTATTTTGTGCTTGAGAGACGTGGGAACTGAAGGGTGGTGGGGGCAGGTGGGGGGGGGGAGCTGCGTGTGGAAGGCAAAAGTGAGATAAGCAAAGCCTGTGTTGCCTTTCGCTGGAATCTGTGCCTAGTTGCTTCACCCTTTTGAAATAAGCTCACACTGCTCCATTCTACAATCCTTATTCCTGCTGAGAAGCACTTAATAGTGAGAGAGGGCTCCTGAGTATCAATGAAACTACTCAGAAGAACTGTACTGCTCAAGCTGAGTAAGGGCTGCAGAACCAAACCCACAAGAACAAGCGCTGAAAGATGTGCTGTTAAAGCAATTAGAGCTGTAAGCAGGATAGCTCCCCTTCCGGGATTTTAGTGTGAAAATGAAGGTCTAATAACATTTGTTTTCATCATGTTGACTTGCTGAGCCAGTCACAAGGAAAGACATGATCAAAAAAAAAAAAAAAAAAAAAAAAAAAAAAAGGAAAAAAAAGAAGGCTAAAAATAGTGCTTGGAGAACACAATGGCATACACTACCCTAAAGCTTCTGGGAGGGAGCACACTATTGACTGCATCAAGCAGTGTGCTCTCGCTACAGTGTTAATAAATAGTACAGCTTTGTGACTATCATTTAGGAGATGAAAAATAAACTGTAGGTAGGGTGATGCTTCCTTTTCTGGGATATATCTCCTTACCGGTTCCATTTCTTTTATTAATGTATCTGATATTCAAAAGTGTACATTAATAACATAACTATTAAATATTTATTAAATAATTGCTTATTCTTTCTCGAGTTTTTTTAAACAATGTTTTTCTCACTCTTTAGTAATGACTTTTGTTTACTGTGTTGTGTNCCATGAATGTCACTAACTCAGGCAATGAATGTTTACAAGATATTGCCTACTTTTTAATACTGACATTACTGTTTATATATATATATATATATATATATAAAATTGCAGAAATACCTGCAGTGATTGGTGTTTATTGTATAGATGCCATCTGTGTAGATGGCAAAAAGGATCTCTTTCAAGATTTGGTAGCAGAAGGTTTAAAGTTATAATTCTGCTATGGAAGCAACAGAAATAGATGACAATATCATTTCATGGTAGCGAGGTCCAGAGAAGCTAATAATAATGATTTTGGATCATATGTTACCAATATACCAGCACATGCTTTCTGATTAAATATGTGAAAATCCATATTTCAGCAGCTATTTTTCTTTTTGAAAATGTAGCTTCTTTCAATAAATCAATGAATGTTTGGTGGAGATTTTGTTATGCGAACCAAGCAGAATCTTAGAAGGGGAGAACAATATGTCAAAAGAAATTTGTTCTGAAAAAGGAATGCTTTGATACTGGAGACAAGCAGCACAGCAGGAGCTTAAACAAAAGAAAACAACCTTGGTGTGTGCTATTCTTCTCTGGTGACAGCTTTGTGGAGGGCATCTAGCTGTTAGAGAGCAATTTAAGAGAAGGATCTGGCAGCATGTAGCATCATCGTATCACAACAAAGGAAGAAAATGAGATCTTGTTCCTTTTTTTCCCCATGAAATTCATACTGATAGCCTCTGTTTTCTATGTTGAATGCATTTATTTGGTGCACGTGTGCAGTGGTGTAGGGGCATACTTTTGCAGTAGTATGCATTACATTTACACTCAAGAGATGTTCCTGCCCTTCTGGAATTCTTTGTATTGGTTTGGTTTTTCCGGAGTCACTCAATAAAGAATTTGTGGTTGGAAAGATTGAAAAGGAGAGATACATTTCCCAGTGAGGGAAAGTAGCTTCAGAGGCAGAGACACAATGTTCCTTCTTTTTACCCCGCAGCAAGAAACAGTGGATGACTCAGGGGAAATGGTGAAAACATGGGCATACTTCTTACTGGAACACTAATAACATTCTCCCATTTTGCATCACTCATTTTCTTGATGACAGTTGTTGTTTCTCCTCATGTGTTGCCAATCCTCCCTCTGTGCAGGGGAACACAGTGTAATTCCCTGCAAGAAGCAGTTTATGAAATAGTAAGTATGCAATTTCTTCTCACCTCACAGTTTTTCATACGGTACCTTTCCAAGGTCTTTGCCACCAGGGACCTCTAGCATAATGCAATGCAGCAATGACTTTCTCCTCTCTTTCTGCCCCAAATAATGTTACAAGTATGCTGCTTTGCTGCCTGAACTTTCACGATTTTCTTTCTTTTCTTTTCTTCCTTGATTTCCTTCCTAGCTTGTTAGCAGCTGGGGTCACACTGCCTAAAGAATCATTAGTCCTGAACAAATATATTTTTCCTTTAATACAAGGCACCCCTGTCCCACTTCTATGTTGCAGTTAGAAAAAGAAGTGTCATTTGCACAAAGTGAACTACTACTTCTGTAAAAAGAAAAAAAGAATTTTTAAATGTTTTTTGTAAGAATCCAAGACATACGAACAAATATCTTTAGTAATGCTGATGCTATCAGTCCCAATGATACTGTTAGAAGTTTGAGATAATACTTGACTTTATTGTAGGTATTGATTATACAATTCAGTCTTATAATTTCTTTTCATGTACACTTTTATCAAGAGTTTCATGCATTGCAGTTTCTTCACTTTAATTTTTTTAACCCTGAAAAAATAGCAATCAGAACAGTTCAGAAGAATCATGAGAGCCAGCTCCAAAATTAATGGGAGACATTAAAACTTCCTTTCATTTCTCTGATGCTGACGTCAGATTTTTACAGGTATCTGTAATAATTAGGAGAGTTTAAAATGGAAGGAAGCACCAAACATATGCAATGTAAACTTCAAACATTTTTCTAAAACTAAAAAAAAGTTTTTTCTTTTCTAACAGAGTTCAGAGAAAGGAAGAAAGGAAGAAAGGAAGAAAGGAAGAAAGAAAGAAAGAAAAAGGAAGGAAGGAAGGAAGGAGACTTGCTAAGTTGTGTTTATTTCCTCAAAGATGAGCAGAAACACAAATGTGGAGGCAGTATTCCAATTTTGTCTTTGGGGAGCAAAGAGGGTAGGAGAAGGTCCTACTGCAAATTGGGAAATGACTGTAAATGTCATGAAAAGGCACACTGCATCTTAGGCATTGTCACAGTCTTATTCCCTGGCCTCTAAGCATTTTTACTTTACAGCTTTCAATGGAATTGCTTCTGATCTGCTAAGAACACTGATATCCTTCCTTTTACAACAGAATGCCCTGGAACAGGACATATCATTTTGGTCGCATCATGATTTTTCTCAAATGTCTATATGACTAATAGAATCAGAAGTTAAAGTGAACTAACTGGTTTTCATTGTTTTTGGTTTTTTTTTTTTTTTTTTTTTTTTTTTTTTTTTTTTTTGATCTTCACACAGTACTACACAACACACATATTAGCAAACATTTTTTTTTTAATTATTATTTATGTTCTCTTACATAAGTCCTAAACCTGAATATTAGAACTGAGGAACATTTAAGTATATTTAGGTGTTTAGATCAAGACCCTACAATCAAAAGGCTTACGTTCAGACACAATATGTAGTATAATTAAAGAAAAACACTGTTAGAAATATTTAAAATTAAGTATGATTATTAGATTTTGTGAGCTTAGAGGTTAGAATTTCTTTTTTCATCCCCAGGTTATTTTATATAGCTCTATTTACAAAAATAATAGTGATAAACACACAACTAATGATTTCATTGCTCTGTAAACTGGATGTCAATATTCTTCTGAAATCTTAGCAAGGAAGAGAAAGAAGAAGAGCCAGAGACAAAAAAGCATGTCCACCTGCATTTGCTTTTTTTTTTGGTCAAATGCAGTGTTTTTCTGCAGTGAAACAGGAACAGGATAGAGATGCCCATGGGAAACCATTTGACTGCTGGGAGCAACAAAAAAAAAAAAANAAAACCAGTTTACAGAATCCTACCTGTCTCTATTGGTATACTTTACATTCTAGATGAATCCAAAAAACATGCCTGGTCTGAAAGATAAAACCTCAAATATGCGATAGTTTATGTCTTGTAAAAACAATGGATGCATAACCTTAAATACCTGAATTTCTTTTTTTTTTTTGACATATTAATTAATATTATCAGATTGAAGAGTAGCAGAAGTATTTTAGATCATATTTCTTTATGTTTAAGTAATATTTCAAAAGAAATTTAATATTCAGAAATAAAACTCAAGTGGTATGATGCAAAATGTCATTAGAAATTGAACAACAGGATGCCCTCATTCTTCTGAGGACTAGAGTATGGCTCTTGAAAATCTTTACTTCCATCTATTTGTCCCTGTCCTGCTGCTATTTTTGCTACTCAGGGAAAGGTTTACAGCGCATATCATCTTCCATTTAGAAGCCTTTCTGCTGTGGGCTATAGTCAATGATTTAGCTAGTTTGTTGTAATGCTTGGCAGAGCATCCTCAGGCTTATTTTCACAGCTAAGCAAGATTTTGCTAGATGGTCTCTGTATTCACAGTCTTTTTCAGACAACTCAAGAGGGAAAATTGCTGATTATTTGGAAAATGCTGTGTTGTATTTATTGAGTTAAAAAAGCAATCTTTACTTAGGATGATGTGGATAATTTATGTAACTCAACAGCTAAAATTTTTAAGAAAATTGTGCCTTTTTTTTTAACCCTTACAATATGACTGCAAGGGCCTAGAAATAAGTTCCTACCTGCTTGGACGTGACATTAACAATTTTAGGCCAATGTTACTGTTTAAGTATTAATGACTTCTGATATAGCTTTCAAAGCAAATTCAATAAAGATCTGTCTCCTAACAGATTTGCAAAACAGCCAGCCTCCAAGAAATATATTTGATTCCAAGTCACATTTCTTGTTAGTTCTGTTCCTGAAATATATCCTTTCTTTCGATAAAGACAATCTTATTTTTGTTCTAATTCATGACACAGGAACCAGTTTTAAGCTAAATAAAAAAATAGTCTCTGGCAAGCGTCATTCAAATAAATTATCATGTAGCACAGCCACATAATACATTTTGTTCTTTACCTGTTCTCCCACATCCTGCGTGCTGTAACCATTGTGCTATAGCACAAAAGAAAGGCATCATCCTGTGGAAAAAAGAAAAATGAGATACATAAAGGAAAAAATAGAGAGAAGCAAGTAGAGCAAAAGGACCCTTATGGAGCAACAGGAAAGCTATAGCAAAGAACTTTTGTGCATTAATCCAGTCTCACTCCTTCTTAGGAGTTAGATTTACACTGCTTTCTGTGTAAAGAATGATTCATGAGGGGAAAAAATATTCACAAACCTTCAGAACTAAGTTTTGGGGAAATTAAGGGAAAAGTCTGATTAATTTTGGATTGCTTATTTGGGTTTTTTTAAAATCGTCGTCTCAGACTACTTCTGCAAACAATAGTGGCCTAGTCCAATATTTATTCTGGACAGCAATAAAGAAGAGAATGTTTTTTTTCAGACCTAGAAAAACAAAATCAATTTAACTTCAAGGTCTTTTTATTAAAGTTCATCTTGATTCTTATACTATCTTCATCATTCTGCTTAATGCTGCATTCCACTCAGTTAATATTAGTTCAGAAAAGTTCTAAAATTATTCCCTTGTACAAGGGAATTAAGAAAATTCTGAAATTATTCCCTTGTACAGGAACCTGTATCAAGACAGCTTCCAACACTTTCATTAACTGGATGTACATGAGGCAGTAAATCTGTCTCCAGGATTGTTTGTCAGGGTTGCAGATGCATCAGAGCTTGCATATTCTGTCCATGAGGTGGTCTCATTCCAAGTATCTCAATGTCTGTAGATTTCCAGTGAAATCCAAGGACCTTTTAGGATAACTATTACAGTATTGAATGGAAGGTATTAAAATTCAGAAAAGGCAGCTGAAAACAAAAAAAACCCAAATAAACAACAAAAAAATTTGCATGGTTAACTGTAGAAAACAGAAAACATAGAAGAAGGGTGTGTATGCCATACTTTCCTACTGTTTACACACCTCCCCCAGGACTATTTAAAACCTTCTTCTAGAAAGCATTTGCAGTGTCTAAAATTCTTTTTTAGAATATTTGTACAGTCATTGCACAGAAATCAACACTGTCAAAGACTAAAACATCTCCTTCAGCACAACTGTATTTTTAGTCCTCAAAAAAATTCGAAGCACTACATAGTCCATAATATCTTTTTTGACCATTCAGAATTTCTGAAGAGACTACAAGGGCTTGGCGTTTTTGTTTCTCTAATAAACTCAAATTCAAGTGATTACATGTTTTTTAAGAGTTTCAGCAGTTTATGGATTCACTTACGGCAACTAATATTAAGATAATAGTTGTGAACTTACCCTTTATCAAAAATGAGTTTTCATTTAAGACAGGCATCTATTAATCTGATTTCCTTAGACATTCTTCCTGTTTAGCTACAATGGTCTAAATTCCTCTTCAAGCCTTCAAAGTCAATTATGTCATGTCAGGTCTAATCCTTGACCAGGTCCTCAGTTACCTAAGGTACATGTTTTATTCACAGTCAATGTGTCTAGAGAATGTGACAAAGTCTTTTCAACTCCACTGCTGCTGGCAGAACAATGAGATCAAGTTTTAGGTCATCACTTAGTAGTAATTTTACTCACATTCCCATTGCTTCCTCTTTTATTGTTTTGCTTTTGAGTTACAGAGGAAGAATGCCTTTAAGGGAATTTAGATGTTTGCTTCATTTAATATTAATCTATCCTGGTTAGCATTACAAAGTAGGGGTTAAGCAGCATTATTGCAAGACTATTACCAAATCTCCTTCCTGTATCAGAAATAATTCCAAATATCATAATCAATGTCAAGGTGAAAGTTACATTTGCCAGGTTTTATTTATATGCATATATACAGTTATTTCTAATAGCTCAGAATTGAAAAACAACTTTGAAATAGAGTGTGTCTTGTTCCTCTTTCATTCTTTTAGAGTCTGACTTCCTAAGGCCTCAGAAGCTACCCCAAAATTCTTCATTCAGGAAATTTATTTTATTATTGTCTTTACTAAAAAGTCGCTTTAATTTTGTTGTTGTTGTTTTTTAATTTAGGTCAGGGGTTTTTTAATGGTGTTCTATTAATTTCATTACTAAAGGTATATTTTCATACATTGCCAACTCCATTTGATCAAATCTATTTTTTCAGAGAAAATTAAGGTCTTCAGTAAAGATTGCCATCAGGAGTAGAAAATGGAAAAATATATTGATCATGCATATTAATGTTGTACATTGGTTGACATAAATGGTAAATATAACTATATTGTGTCTTACTAAATTATAGACTAACTATTTTAGGGATCTGCTTCACATTGATTCAGATGAAAAAATTTTCTAAATGCATTTGTGGGTTTAGACCTCAATTTTCAAATGAGAATAAATTGTGTTATTATTTTTTAGGCAAAGCTGAAAATATTACTAAATAGATTGTACAGTCTATGCAGCCTGCCTTACTTCTGTGATGCAGAAAGCTGCATGTAGTTGTAAATATTTTAAAAGAAATATTTATTGTTATATTATTTTTTAACTAGTTGCAATATTTTTGTTTTATTCCTAGACTATAAGAGCATGATGAGATATTTACTACAACTGAATAAATATTTCATTTTTAGCATGTGCCTCTTAACTGCAGATTTAAGTGTGATGGGAATTCACTAGCCAGGCAGGAAAAGTAAATTGTCATAGATGGTTCATGGAGATACTGAGGAGGTGTAATGTTACAGGTTTATGATTAGGTAATGAAGAAGATTATAAAGATGTACAGCTAAGAGGGGGAAGTCCCAAGACCAGAGAAGCTTTTATATATATTTAACCTCTCAGCACTGTGGTTATTTGAAATGAGTATCTGAATTCTTTGAGAATCACTAATTTCCTGTAAGAATCCAAATTTAGGTTTTTAATGAATATTTTCTGCTAAATTTCTGAGGGATTTTTTTGAATATCAGACTACCCCAATGTTTTATCAGTCTTAAAAGCATAGTATTTCTGTACTCTGTTTTGTAGACATTTTCCTGACTAATAGAAGTCAGAGCTTTTGTCAGGAAAAATGCTAAGGAAAAATGGAAGCCCATTTCTTTAGTCTGTGAATGAAATTGGAGAGTTGAGGGTTCATTACAGTGTTGCTCTGTTTGTCTCCATTATTTTGTTGTCTACAGTTCACTGAAAATGACATAAAATTTGCTTATTATGGGATAGATACCTGCTGCTTAAAAATATCAAAGTTTCTTCATGTATTAGTTTATTCAAATTTCATTTTAATTAAATATATTAATGTCACCATTTTTCAACGAAGACTTAAAGATTTCTATGTTTGAACTGCTTGGGCACCCCAGTGCAGATGGCTGCAGCTGATAGCAGTATGATGAGATGTACAGATTTAAGAGATTTGGACTGTTCTTTACACATGGATAACTGTACTTGCATGACTGAGGCTAAAGGCTGAGTAATGTTATAAAGCCAGTCTTCTTCTTTGTGATCATGGGTTTATGAGCAATAAAGACTATATCGAAACTATGGAAAATGCACAAAGTGAGATGCCTCTAACAGCAATTGTCAGAGGAATTTATCACATGTGACCTGTAAGTCATGAATGTGTTTGTGGGCCTACATTGTCTTGTAACAGTACTGAAGTAACCTAAATTTCTTGAAGTTCGGAAGAAAATAATTTTGATTTAAAATTCATTTTCTGAATTATTTATAGCCTTGAAAATTTGAGAACTGAATAATAGAAGTTATTCACGTCTGAGTCAAACAAATACATCATTGTAGTGCAGGAAACATTGAAGAATTTGTACATCAAGGTGCCAGAAATATATCGCTGTGTCTCATGATTATCATTCCCGTTAATAGCAAAACCAGAATTAGGTCCTCAGACATAATTAGCACTCATCTGGAGAGTTATGTTCATAGTAATAATGAAGATAAAGCTAATGGGAGATCAGTAGGTAACTTTAGACCAAATAGCCATTTTAGACAGTTTGAGGATTAAGGCTACATGCCAAGGAACAAAGATAAAATAAGTATGGACAAAAAAAAGGGGATGTGTCCCTGTGTGCCTGTGTCTGGTGTGAGTCCTGCATGTGGGGGATGCTGGGGCAACACCTTCTCTGTGATCATCTGTGTCCCTGCCCTCTGTGTGTCTGTGTGTCTGTTGCTGTGTCTCTGGGATGTCTGCTCAGCTTTGCTGCTGGTTGAAGCTGAAAGCAGGAAAGTGGCAGCTGCATCCCTCTGCCTGAGCAGAGACCACAGGGCACTGGGCAGGAGTCCTGCTGGAGGAGGTGGCTGTTCTTAAAATTCTTAACATTCTCATCCAGTTCTCGCCATCTGTGTGGTAGGTTGACCTTGGCTGGCTGCCAGGCACACAGACAACTATTCTCTCACTGCCCCTTCCACACAGGACAGGGAGAGAAAATAAGATGAAAAATTTTGTGGACCAACATAAAGAAAGAGAATCATTCACCGGTTATCACAGCAGGCAAAATAGACTTGACCGAAAAAACTTTGCATCACCCAGCAGTGTATGCTCACAGCCCAGAAAGCCAACCATCAAACAGCTGCATCAAAAGCAGCGTGGCCAGCAGGTGGAGGGAGGTGATTTTGCCCCTCTGCTCTGCTTTTGTCAGACCCCATTTGGAGTGCTGCATCCATCCCTGGGGCCCCTGATATAAGAAGGATGGGGATCTGCTGGAGCACAAACAGAGGAGGGTCACAAAGATGATCAGAAGGCTGGAACACCTCTGTGAAGGGAGATTGAGAGAGTTGGGGTTGTTCAGCCTGGGGAAGAGAATGCTCCAGACAGACCTTTGAGCAGCCTTCCAATACCTAAAGGGAGCCTAAAAGACAGCAGAGAGGGCCTTTTTACAAGGGCATGTAGTGATAGGACTGGGGGGAATGGTATAAACTGAAAGAGAATAGATTTAGATCAGATATTAGGAAGATATTCATTACTGTGAGGATGGTGAGTGGAAGAGGTTGCCAAGAGAAGTTGTTCCCTGGAAGTGTTCAAGGCCAAGATAGATGGGGCTCTGAGCAACTTTAGTGGAAGGTGTCCCTGCCCATGGCAGGGGGTTTGGAACTGTGCAGGCATATAGGGAATGGGGTCTGTGATTAGTCCATAACAGCTCCTCTCTGCAGCTCCCTGTTCCTTAGACTTTCTCCCTGGTCTGGTGTGGGGTCTCCATGGGCTTTAGCTCCTTCAGGACCTATCCACCAGCTCTATGTGGGGGTCTCCACAGGCTACAATCTGCTCCATCATAGTTCTTCATGTACTGCAAAAGGAACAACCTACTTCAACATGGTCTTGCCAAAAGACTGCACAGATTGTCTCTGTGCTGGTACCTGGAGTACCTCCTCACCTCTTTCTTCTCTTTTTAAAAATTATTATTATTTTTCTAAATGAGCACATACATTATACTAATACTGGAGTTTCTTGTATAGGGAAAAAGATTGCTGCTTATTGGCTATAAAGACTATATAACACTTGAAAAACAACATTTTGAAATTAATTTCTTTCTTTTTTAATTTGTGTTTTGTGGTAGAGATTAAGGATATATTATTTTATTACTTTTCTACCAATAGCCCACAGTAAAAACTAAATCACTGCCCCATGTGTCTATAAATTAAGGAGACTTCTGAGTGCTTCTTTCCACCAGCATTCTTTAATTCTGAGGACAAAGGACTTATTTATAACTTTTTAATGAAAGAAATAAAGTAAAAAACCTGGAAAATGCAGACTTCAAATTCTAGGAATAATAGCCTTATATTTTTTTCCTGTTTTCCATTCCATTATATTATATTAGACTATTTGAGGTTTGCTCTTGTGCAGAGAAAATAAGAAGTTTCACATAAAAGGACATGAAATTTTAAGCAACAGAGAAAGAAACCCTGTGTCCTAAACAAATTTTACCTAACACCAGGTCCTTACCTGACCTAGGCCTTGCAGGGAAGAGAGGTCAGCATCTGCTGTGAGACTATTACAGTCCTCAGATGGGTTCCTTTGAGACCGTGCATTTCTTCTTCTTATAATTTGCTTTATATTAAAAGGAAATTTTTGCATTAAAATAGAAAATTAGGCAGCAGAAGGGTGTTCAGAAAGCACAGAAAGCTAGATGAAATATGCTGGGGAAATTTCACCCCATACTGGAACATGTGACTGCTGATGTTGCCTGGAAGAGCAAATAATGCCCTAGAACAGCTGTTTTTGGTCCTGGAAAATGAGGTGAGCAAAATTTGAAAATTTTAAAAATTCCCACCAAATAAACAAACAAACACCAAACTAACAAGGGAAACTTCCCCTGAAAATGTGAGGTAACTCAGTTTGTGTGTGCCTGAGATGTTCAGCACCTCCCCTCTGCCATCTATCCAGTGCAGAAATTGATAGAGACCGAAAAATTTTATTCTGCTCCACCAACCCATGAGTAACCAATTCAAGTTGTATTGACGATGAAAGAAAACTGTGTAAGACATTAAAGGCTGATGCTCTTCTCCAAATGCAGGCATCTAGTACTGTCTGAGATGCCGTAGGACATCAGAAGAATTCACATAGAGTGGCGACACGTAGAGCTACCATGAGACATTGGTACTGCTATGTCCTTCTCAAGTTGCAGCAGAAACCACAAGACATACTCTAGGGCATACTGGATAGTATTACATATTAATATTCAGGAAAATGAGTAGTTCTCTGGGTTGCATAAAGGTTCAACAGCTCACAAGTTGAGGGAAGAAACAACAAATAGGAATTTTGCAAGACTTGAGAAAAGTTTATTTTATGAAATGAACCCCAAGGTCTAGTATGGGAGTACATCACAGCCTACATTTTCAAGACCAGAAATCAATATCAAATCTGATTTCTGTGCCTTTACACATTGTATGCAGATTTTTTTTTTTTTTTTTTTTTTTTTTTAAGAATT
>VWZT01005475.1:23928-51583 GCA_013397055.1 Pachycephala philippinensis
TTTTCCCATTGTGTTGTGATTTTTTTTTTTTTTTTTTTTGGTCTAATTAAGCATATTACAGTGCAAATTTTTGTTGGATCATTTGTTTCCTGCTCTATTTTAATGCTTTTTTTTTCTCCTTCTATGTTCCTATTTTTGGGAACAGTGCATGTTATTGTCTTCCAGAACAAGTGTAGACCTACTCATTGATTCCCAGCAGAAAAATTTTAGGATATCAGACTTTCTTCATGAAATAGTATCTTGAAATAGGCAAGGAATCTTTCATTGTTGCAGTATGTTTGAAGAATTAAAAGGTATCATTACAGCTGTCTAGCCTATGAGAAAGCTATGAAACTAAACAGAAAATAAGCCTAATTCCATTTTACTCTAACACCACTTTCTTCTGCTAATTTCTCTTCTTTTATTCTGAAACTGGAATTATTCAGCATTTGCTCCTGTGACTTCATTGGTATTTATACCCTGCTTTTAAAATGAACGCTTCACAAAACATTTTGGATTAGCAATGAATTATATAGACACCACATGTGAAATGCTGATTTTATTGGACAGTCAGCAACATCCTGTGCACATTTATGAATTTTTGCTTTAGTGGTTGGTCTCTATTAATAGTTGGTTGCTGATGATAACAGAAAGGCCCTTTCCCAAAAAAATCTTCAGATATCAGGTCCTGTAAGAAATTGGCATGCACAAACTCACTGGTGAGCATTTTGAAATTATTCATTTTGCTTTCACATACAAAGCATTTGCAAGGATCATTTATCACTATTTTGAAAAAGTGATGGTAGCGCGAACTGTGCTACACATCTAATTTCATATTGTAAATAAATTTAATAGGATCATAGTATTATAGAATTGTAGAATGACTTAAGTTGGAAGCAGTCTTAAAGATCATCCAGTTCTAAATGCCTGACATGTTCAGGGACACCTTTCACTAGACCATCCAACCTGGCCTCGAACACTTCCAGGGATGGGGATGGGACATCCACAACTCTGAGCAACCTGTTCCAGTGCCTCAACAACTTCACAGTAAATAATTTCTTCCTAATAGCTAATCTAAAACTACTCATTTTCAGTTTCATTTGATAATAATTTGTCTGAAAATCATTTATGAAATGTATTACATTTAGGCACCTTCAAAAATCTGAATTACTTTTTCACAATCTGCCAGCACTAAGAGAACAAGAGATCTTGCATATCATATAGGGTGTCAAGACACCTTAAATGTGGTTCATATACATTACTTTGAAAAAAAAGTAGCCAAAACCTTATTGCCTTAGTTTCCCATTTGCAGACTGAAGGAGAATATGCTATTTTTTTTAGAGAACACTTGCTTAGTACTCCTAATGCAGGATGTTCTTAAGTCAAAGAAACTATGAGCTTGAAAATATTTTCTGCATTATTTAAATGGCAGCTTTGGGATGAGGGTAACCTATAATTTTCACAGGTAAGTAAGATCCATGAATCAAAGATGCCAAAATCGCAGGGGTCACTGGTAGTTAGAGACGTTTCCTCATGTGACTAGATATCCATTTTACTTCTCACTTTAGTTTAATATCTTTGGTAATTTGGTTATGAATAAATAACAAGGTAAAATGCAACTACAATAGTAAGATGCTGTTTAGGGAAAAATCAGCAAATCATCGTTAGCTCACTGCTTCATGCTTCTTTAATGTTTCACAGTAACATTTAAATGATCCATTTACAATGAAACTATCTTTACAATTTTGAGATGTCACAGAGAAAATGTTTGCTACGTAGAGATTTGTATCAGAATAATAAGTTTTGGTCAGGCAAATGAAGGATTCAGTAGTACAGATTTGCATGCAAAGAGACTAAAAAAAGTAATAAAAACTATAGTTGTGAGATGACCTTAGCTATATGCCAGGTGCCCACTAAAGCCACTCCCCTCCTCAATTTGAAAGGGGAGGAATAAAAACCCAAGAGGCTCATGGGAAAAGGACAGGGAGAGATCACTCAACAATTATTGCCACAGGCAAAACAGAATTGACTTGGGAAAACTAGTTTAATTTATTACTAATCAAATCAGAGTAGGATAGTGAGAAATAAAAACAAATCTTAAAACACCTTCCACCCAACTCTTCCTTATTCCCAGGCTCAATGTCAGTCAGGATTTTCTCTACCTCCTTCCATCATAGTGGCACGGGGGGATGGGAAATAGGGGCTCTGGTCAGTTCATCACACAGTGTCTCTGCTGCTCCTTCTTCCTCGCGGAGAGGAATCCACACACTCTTCATCTGTTCCGGTGTGGGGTCTCTCCCACAAGAGGCAACTCTCTATGAGCTTCTCCAGTGTGAGTCCTTCCCACGGCTGCAGTTCTTCATGAACTGCTCCAGTGTGGGTTCCTTCAAAAAGGCACACTCCTCCAGGAACAAACTCTTCCAGCATGGGTATCCCTCTGGGCTTTGGGCTTTGGGGTACCCAAAACACCCCAAAGCCAAAACAAAAAACATAAGAATCTTTAATCTACAAATTAATTCACTGTCACCTCTAAAGTCATCTTCAGCATATTTAATTGCAAATGGTTTGCAGCTGCTCCTGGTCTATAAACTGTACACATATAAATCTAATACATAGAAGGAATTTTGAGCACTAGAAATTTTATGAGTGGAGTTTTGAAGTTAAATGTTATAGAGTGAAAAAAAGAAATGTAGAAGATGGGGGTCATGAGTCCCCTCCTGGTGTTTTAACCCAGTTAGTAGTCTTGTATTTTGACCCACGCTCTCTGTGACATGAATACTTGAGAAAAAGTTTGAAGAGTTCTGTAAGACTACATTTTCCTGAAATTTTCTCTTGGATTATAACTTTCTGCAACTGTCTTCTTACTTAAATTCTTGACACTAAAAGAAGACTTGATGATTTTCTGGTTTTCAAGCCTGATATAAACGACAAATTTATTATGCAAACCTGATTTTTCTTCCTGTTTCAGCTCATAACTTTCATTCAAATAAAAGTACAAAGCCATAAAAATTTCTAATATTTATTATGTTTTCTTGTTTAACTAAAATAAAAATTGCCTTCAAAGCTAGACTCTGTGACTCTCAACAGTCAGTTGAGAGAACAAAAAAGAAATAACAGAAAGAAAAAAATTCAAAATATAAATAAACCAGGCAAAATAGATGAGATTTTATTTCCACTCTATATCCAAAGCAGTCCTATGGATAAAATATATGACTTACTAATAACCAAGCAGCCCTAGGACCAAAGATGTCTAACATTGATGTGTCTTCTTTTTAACAAAACATAATGTTCTGAAGAAGTAAAAACATTTTCAGGCATTTTCTAACTCCATCTAGTTAGCAAGTGAAAAAGGTCCAAAACAATGTACTTGGGAGAGATACCCACAAAACGACATCTCCATTTAAATATTGTTTTCCTTGCGTAGGGTGGAAGATAAAAACCAAAACAAAAACAAATGCCCATTTCCTGTTTTTGAAAGAAGTGGGCCACTTTTTTTTTTCACTTTCAGGAATAGAGAAGACTGAATGGGTGGACAGGTCACTAGGCAGGAAGGAGAACAGCTTAAGTCACCCAAACACCTGGAATAAACAACCAGCTTTCCTTATAGGCACACTGACCCCTTGAATTTTATGTATTTTTCTTTCTCATCTTATAAAAGATTGCTATACCTTGTTTGGTATCCATGGTAGATATCTCATATCCTTCAATGGCAGCATCTAGAAATCACAGTGTCACTTAACATTGTTGAGAGATCAACTTAGAAGACACTATTTATGGAACCCGTAATACCTCTTCCTGAAACACCTGATGTATCCTTGGAGGTCTGCTGCCTCAGTCTTGACCAGACACAAACTTGCTTTCCTAATGAAATTTGACAAGGCCACAGATATAAGAAGTGTATCTGCACTTGGGTGGGTCTTTGCTCAGTAAAAATTGAGTGCACTGAAAACCCATGCAAGGCTGTCAAGGAAACTACGTAAGTTTTGCATGTTGTTGTTCTTTCCTATTAAATTTATACTATTGTCTGTCTATATACTTGGGAAAAAAAGCTACAAAGAAATATGAGACATTAAAAAAGGGTACAATGCTCTTTTGAGTTGTTTCAAAGGCAAAGCTTTTATGTAGGTAACTTTGATTATATGATTGCAATTTAATTATATTATAATTATGACTATAATTGCTGTTTTGTATGTTTCATTAAAGCTGCATACATTAATTGCACCTAACTTCTGTTGATGAGCTTAACTAATAAAAGCAGATGTTTACAGCAGAGGAGCCTGGTTAGCCTTCTATTGCAAGGTGACTATCTTCAGGAAGCAGGCAGCAACTGAATATAATACGTGCAATTTTCAGTTTCTCATTTATTCAGTTTGTAATTTTACACTATACACACACATATATCTGTATTTAAGAACACGCATTCATGTGCATACATATAGACATATTTTAAACTTAACTCTCGGTCTGTGTTATTACAATAAGAATAAAATTGGGTCAATAGTTTACATGTATATTTTAAATGGAGACAATGATTGCAATATTTGTTTGAATAAGAGAACGTAAACAAACACGTTTTAATACCAAGTAATGCAATGGGGAAAATTTCAAGGGGGCCTAATTTTGACAGAGTGCTTATATTTCCAGTGAAATAAATTATTAGAACCTGTACTTCCTAGCCCACAGCTATAATTCAGCACAGGTTTTTGCTAATCAGTTATATACAACTTATATTAAACTGCAACAAAATTGTTTATATCCTTTTCGTAAGACTAGAGTTTTCAAAGTCCAGCTAGGGAACAGGTATATTTTAATTGGTGGGCATTATGATCAGTAAAAATATCACTGTTGCCTATTATCAGGGTCCAGCTGGAATCCATGAAGCAGTTATGTCCTAAAAAAATTGAATTTCGTGTATTTTTTTAATGAATGTTAAAAATATGTAAACAATTCTAACTGTTAACCTTTATAATCTTGGTTTCTGTCCCTGTTCATGCTTTATTTTGATGACACAGCACGTTTTATTAAATGTATTTTCTTAGTACTTCAGAAATTATTGATGTTCTTATCTGATCACAATTCACAATGTGCATCCCCTACTCATCATGGTACACATTTGCTTATCATATTGACTTTGACTAAGGCAATTTAAATAAGCAAAGATGAACATGCTGTCTTTTTTTTTTTAATTATAAGACTGTAGAGTGACTGTCATGACAATGGAAGTTGTCTCACAGTACTTGTTCTGTTTGTTCATGAGTTGTCATTCAGGATGATCAGCTGATCCCAGTATCTGCTCATTTCAGAATTTTGTGTCTGAATTGCAACACTCAATTATAAAGAGAACTTGGAAATGTTTATTTGATATGACATCTAGAGACTTCTGGCAATTTTCTGAGGGAAACAATATCTTGATGTTACTCCTTATTTTGAAACTAATGACTGTGAGGAAAACTCGGTCAATATCCAAAATCATTTTTCTGGCTCTTCAAAGCTCTGCACCAGAGAGTCCACTCCATTTCTCCTCCTTCCTCTCAGAGGTTTCCCTGGCTTAGGGAAATAATGGAATAAGTCCACTTGTTCTCTAGGCACCTAGTTTCTGACCATTTGTTTAGATGAAAAGTAGGTTAAGCTGGTACTAAATTAACCCACAAAACTTGGGGTGAATGAAGGAGCATTTCTGTGGCAACAGAGCTTTGAAAAATCTCGGGCAACTGAAAAGTCTGTTAGGTGAGTGAGTGTTTCTCTGTGTGTTGGGCAAGAGGTGAGACAAAGCATGGGAGAGAAGCTGAGACACGTTATGTGTGCATTAGAGGGAGAAATCATACACACCTGAAAGAGAAAACAAAAGAGGAACTTTAAATTTCAGTAATGCAAGATGATGTTGGTATAATTTACTGTACTGGGAAGAGATTTAAGTCCCTTATGTAGAACAGCCTGAATGTAGGAGGAGAAGAGATCTGCCAACTACACTAGCAGGAACTCATCGTGCTGAAATCCCCCATATGTTTGTTTAAATGTGTTTGTATATACACTGTATATTTAAATATATTAAACAAGCAACATTAAATCAACACCAGGGATTTTGGAGTTTGAAGAACTCGCAGAAAACAGCACCCCAACCCTGTAAATTAGAAACACTGTAATAGCAAGGTGTGGACTATATGACCTAAAAAGTTATTTTCTATTTTTCTTTCCTCTGTGATAAACTTAAAGCACATTCAAACATGTATCAGATCACCCAGGAGATTTTATATTGAATCTTTTTATTGTCCCACAGATTTCTAGCCAGCTTCAACTCCAGTTGAGCTTTGACCACACGAATCTCCCTACAGTGGCGAGCAGCATCTCTGTATTCCTCCCATGTCACTTGACACTGCCTCTGCTGGCCATATACCTTTTATTTTTTTGCCTTACTTTCAAAAGAAGATCCCTGTTCAGCCAAGCTGGCCTTCTGCCTTGTCTGCTTTTGTCATTTTGGAATCATCTCCTTCTGTGCCCAATACAGTAACTTGTGCTGAAAATTTGAAAGATGACTAGTTATGCTGTGGTCTAACACCCTCATTTTACTGAATCTGTGGACTACAGAAGATGGGAGGGTTTTCTTGTATTTTGAGAAGGTGATTAGCTTAGAAAAAATGGAGACTCAAATTTCCCTATCATAATGTAGCTTTTAAAGAGCATCATGGTGCAAGGGTAGGAATTAAAAGGTTTGAAAAAAACTTGCTCTGCTTGCCATTATACTTCAGTTGTATGCTGGGATTTATCTCATTTATCTTTACTTCACCTGAACCAATAAAGAAACAATGTATTCATCTAAGCTTATTTAATTGGCAACCAAGGCTAACAGCTACATCCATTCCAGTACCTCTGTTTTGAATATAGATGTGAAGCCAGATAGGATAAATTGCTTTCTATTGCTTTCTGGAGGTAATCATGTGTCTTTGTTGACTGGTTTTGTCAACAAGCAAGATGAGAACCTTAAATTGCATGTTTAGCTTTTAAGTGATGTGAAATGACTACATAATGTTTACGTATCAATAACATAAGATTAATTTTCTGTGTCATATAATTTTGTGGCTCGGTTTGTTTCCAGGCCCATACTCCCATTCCGTGTTGCAGATGAAGTGCCTGGGCTCTGTTTTGTAGGGAACCACACAGACTTCTCTGAGATGAAAACAAGGTCCAGCTGCAGATGTTCTAGGAGGTGTTCCTTATAGGGTAGCAGCATGGAAAGGCTTAAACTCCTTCCACCCTGTGCAGACCCTTCAGTCTCAAACACCTCGGCATTGTGCAGCTTGCCAGGGCAGCTCTACCTGCCCCCTTGGCACTAAGCTGTAAACAAAGTGATTTGGTTTCAACAATGATATACTATATGCATCATTTTAGGCCATTTCATCAAATATAGTAACAGTTACTATGTATTAGGTTTACACGGCAGCACAGGGATCATAGGGGAGATTTGGGCTGATTGTTTAGTTCCATTTAGTTTGTAGACTATTTAATTAGGTACATAAAAAAGCTGTGAAGAACACTGGGGTTACCACAGAGTTACGTGAACGAAGCTGAGCTCTGAGCATACCTTGCTGGAGATACTGGTGTAACAATGGTTTTATTGTTTGACCTTCCCCAGGAGAAGAAAGAATTAGGAATTAAGTATCTCAAAGTACAGCCCCCAAATGAAACAAAACACTAGAGACCTCATAATCCAGCTACATCCCAGACCCCAAGAAGCTGGCAGGTGATTTACAAATGGCTGGAAGAAATTTTTACAGACAGCTTCGCTGCTAACGTACCTGAACTGCTAATGTGTTACAAAAAATGGTTCCACCATTCCACAAGCTAGTTTCAGTACAAACCATATTGATTGTTCTCTTGATGTCTTCTTAGACTATAGTTGTACCTTCATTGGCTGAATATGTGGTCTTGGGAAGGGCCTTGGAGCTTATATCTTACTTCAGGCACATATTTTACTTTTTAATTTATTTTCATTCTTAACAACACTTATACGTATCAGCAGTTATCTTGTGTTTGCATAGGGGGTTAACTGGTATTATATAATCTTATTTAATTCTGAGTAATCTATTTGCAATCTAAACTAAATGCATTTTATCTAGATTTGGACAACATAAATGTTTAGTCCTTAGCTGCTTTTATAGTCAATGGAAAGAGATAGACACTTACAGCAAGGGAATTATGTTTTCCCAATGAAGACACATAATAAGTCAGATAAACCTAGCTGGAAGTATTTCTATGGATTGGCAATATTTATGGGATTTTAGGTGTGACAATTTGTAAGAAGCCTAGTTTTCATGAGATCTTATCTTGCATCCAGTCAACAGTGATTTGGATAACATGTGGTGAAAGTCCGAATTTTGACTCCCTTTTGAATGAAACTGCAACCTCTTTTAAAGATAAACTTCTCACTAAAGAAGTGAATTTTCATCACATAGTTTACATCAAGTTAAATTTAAATTACATTAAATATAAGTTACAATCATTTTCCTTTTCTTTTTTCCATACTTACATATTGAATGCTGCCCATACACATCTGTCTGATTTGAGAGAGAGAGAGCGAGCCTTGGAAACCAAACCACTGTTGGACATGGGTGGAATATTTTCACAGCTGGATCTCAAAACTGAGCTGTATATTTTAGGCAGGTATATTGCCCTGAGTCAAAGTATAACATATATATAGTCATAATTTTGTGTGTTATTTATTCTCCTCTTCCATATATCTGCTGGTGTGAAGAACTTACATATTTCAATATCTTACCTGAAGTCTGCTTTGTGTATTTTCAGAGGCTAAGTGAAAATGTAGATAAATTTAGTTTTTTGATATCCCTTTAAAATCTTGTATAATTTACTCAGCAGACAATGTAGCATATCTTAATATTATCTCCATAATATGTATAACAGTCATCGAGTGAGAGTCAGAAAAGAAATGTTTATCTTTTATTTTATTCTTCAAGGTAAAAATGTAGATGAAACTGACATTTTATTAAGAAATAATTTTTGTTAAAGAAACTGCCTTTTTTATGATGACTATTTAATTATTCAAAAAAATCATACTTTAAAGGTTTCACTTAAATGCAGCTTTGTGTATAAGCAATTTGTTCCTATTTTGTACCATAAAGTCCACCAAAGAAGATACAGGGTCACAATACAATGGAACAAACCAGATCGCAGTGGTGTTGATTGCAGACTGATGACTCCGTAATGTCCTCTTTAAGAATGAACAATATTAAGAAAATAAATTTGCTTGCCTTTATTATCTAGTATGACTAATATGAATCAGTTTACTGCACAACAATTTTAATCAAGTTACTTGGATAAAATATCTGTGAAGGCACTGAAGCATGAATGCAGCAGACAGATTATTCCTCTATTTACCAATCCGTGTTCAAGATCAGGTTATTGTTCACAAATACGTTTCCTTGGTTTCCTTTCTCACTCACTTAAAGATGTCTCTGTGGATGTGTCCTTGTGCTGCAATGTAAAATTCATTTGCTGGGTGGAGAACTAGTTGAAAATATAAGACAACCATTTGAATGGAAAGCATGAATTTGAGGCCACAAGTGCCCCCAAAGTTTTGTGCTTGTAGATATTGTGTTGACAGCAATAAGAAAGCCGTTCCATGTGTACCCTACCTCCCCTGACAAAAAGATATAGTCTTTTTAAAAACATTTTTTTGAGTGGTGATAATGGATTCTCACTGTCTTGTCTGTATTTCTTTCTGACAGACTATCCCTCTTCTCCAGTAACAGTTGAATACTTTGGCCACTTCCAAAATGTGAACAGATTTCACAATGGGAAGACATGATGAACAAGTTGACTGACAATATGCACAGAATAGAGACAGAGTGGTGCCTGCATTGAAGTAAGGTTGCAATTTGAGTTCAACCATGTTATTAGATGTCTAAGAATCCTACAGGGGAGAGACTTAGGAAATTAATAGGAACCCAGCCTACGGCAACAAAGCGATGTATTTGTTTTTTCCCACTCATATGGCAAATAGTTGCACTTGGCTTTAGGGAGACACTTTATATTCACATTTAATAGTCCTTTAATAGATACTGTATTTGGTTGCTCTTCCTCCACCAGAAAGCTCCTATCCTTTCAAGCTAACTGATATGCACTCATTGCACCGTTTATTTCAAGTTCCATTTCAGTGCTCTTACCATAATGGCTATTTAGGATTGTTATTGTGATTCATATTACATTATGAGCATCATATGCGATTAACTCTCTGTGGCAGTATCCCTTCTTTACAAATAGATTTGAAATAAGCCATATGGCTATCTGATAATGAGTACAATTTCTCCATCAAGTATATGTTGCATTTTGGGTTGGATATTTCTGAATTGGATAAGAAGACCTTCATTTTATTGAAGTTATATTTCATATATTTGGGTTTTTTCTTTTCTCTCAGTCTCTCAGTCCTGGTCAAGAAAGACACAGTATAAATCTGACTGCAGCAAAAGTACAGATATCAGCTATCCATGATATCAGCTACTCATAATTTACATTTTTCACATTTCACCAGAAAGTTTTACTTTCTTGAGCTTCTTTTTATTTTTTAGTTATCTTCAGAGAGAGTGTATGAAAGTAACTTATAAAAGGAACAAATTATGGTTCTCTGGTTTAGCACAAATAATTGGCTAACAAATTGTGAAGAACTCATTAGATAGTAGAGCACTTTGTACAAGTATTTGATACTAAGGTAAAAATTTGAATGGCAATTTTAATGAAAAATACAAAGAAAATTAGCAACTGGACACATTTATTTAATGTTGAAGATACACCAATTAATGAAGATCTATTGGCCCTAATGACAATAACCCTGGAGAATTATGACTAAGTACATAATAGGTAAGCTTCTGTAAGTATTTACTTCACATATTTCTTCATAACTCCAACCCCCAAGGTTATTTTTAGTGCCTTAGGAAAAAAAAATAAGACCAGTAACAATGGTAATAACAAATTACAATGTGTCACAGCAAGAGAGCAGGAGAGATCCAGGGTATGTCGTTCAATAGCAGGGGATTTGTTATATGAAAATGCCTGGGTAGTTGTGGGAAATAGGTCAAAGCCCACAGAACAGGGGAAGCTAAAATGCTTTCAACTGCTTTTATAGATTTCCCTTGGGGAAAACTCAGGGCTCTCAGACATTAGATTAAATAAACCTCGAACATGCAAATTTATTAGAGCAATAATTAAGAGTTTTGAGAACTTATATTCTGTGAGAAACAAGTCTAAAGAATAAGAAATTTGGCAGCCTAATGAGGAAACTATATTAAAAGCATAATCACAGACCACAAATACGGAAAGGTTAGGAAGTATAGGAAAAAAACACAGCTTGGGTAAATTATTGACTCTTTAGGGATTTTAATTGCAAGAAGGGAGTATATGGAACACAGAAAAAGAGGTCAAATTGTTAAGGACAAAATGTGTGGAAAACAATTTGTAAAAGACCAAAATGACAAATAAGACACAACTGGCAAGAGTTAGAAGAGCAACAGGAAGACATTCAGTACGCATGTCAGTATCAAGATGAAGATAAAGGGAAATGCTGAACAGGAGAAGGAAGAACTGATTATGATACTAAGAATGCTGAAATGTTTAATGTTCTTTTTAGCTTCAGATATTGCTAAAAAGATTGTCTGAGATCAGGAAGCTGACACATAATCAACAAGAAAGGGGTAAAGATTCAGTCTGGAGAAAGGAAAAGTACATTAAAGAGCTCTAATGTAAGTTAGAAGTTTTATGTTGGATAGTCCAATTGGATTTTACTCAGAAAACTTTAAAGACTTGCTGAAACCTTATAGAACTCATGAAAGGTTATGAAGTTTTGGAGAGCTTGGAAAAAAAGGAAAATCACGGTTCTCATCTTCAAAAAGGTGAAAAAGTAGGAACTGAAAATCATGTGTGAGTTAGCTTTAGTTCCTTTTGTAAAAAGCTGGAACAAATATTCAAACAATTTATAAGCACCTAGAGATAACGTGAGAGTAGAGTAACTGCAAGCACAGATTTCTTGGGAACAAAGCTTGTCAGAATAATCTAATTTCCTTTTTGTGATAGGATAACGGTCTTACAGATAAAGGAGAAGAAACATATATGTTAGATATTTTGAATTTACAAAATCTTTTGAAGCTGCTTTATGTGACACTTATAAGCAAAAGATAAGATTAAGATGATTAGTATTATAGATGTGCAAAATTATCAGATGTGCCCAAAAAGTCTTAAACAGTGATTTGCTATCAAATCAGAAAGTAGCATTTAGGCAGGTTCTGCAGAAGTTTTCTCATTTCTTGTATAGTTCTGGCTTTTCATGAATGATTTAGATGATGAAACGCAGAAGAAACTTTTCACAAAGGCTCAGTTGGGGAAGTGATCTGAAAACATACCAACAGATAAACTGATAATATCTAACAAAGAAAAATTAGAAGTTTAGGACAAGGTGCAATGGGCACAAACAGAAACACTTGAAGTTCCATCTGAATATGAGGGAAAATTTGTTTACTGCAAAGGTGACAGAGCACTGAACCAGGCTGCCCAAAAATGTTGTGGCTTCTCCTTCCCTGGAGATACTGGAAACCCACCTGGATGCAATCCTGTGCAACCTGCTGTAGGTTGCATACTGAGTATGTCATGATGTTCTACTGTCTTGAATTATACAAACAGAAGTGCTGCGCATAAGGTATGCAAGTTAATCTTTCTGCACTGCTTGTCTCTAACAAGACTGCAGCTAGAGTAATGGTCCAGTTCTGCACCCTGACTGAAGATGAAGGTAAAGCAGATGGACAGAGAGTCTCAAGTCCAGCACAGCGTAATGTGAATGGGCTTTGAAGGTGTAAATAGCTGCTGTGAATTGTTTTGTTCTGTCATACAGAGAGCAACAAACAGAAAAACAGATTATGACTCTTTGAGGAGGCATAATCACAAACTACAGACTTATTTGCTTCTATTGAAGAATTTATTCCCACCACCACTAAAATAAAAGTATACCAGTAGATGATTAAACTATCTTTTCTACACATGAATCTTAGTTTATAATTAAATCAGGCCAAATATTATTACTTAATCCTTAATAATGTGTTCATAAAATGCTATTCCATATATTTTATGCTTATATCCAGTTTTTTCTTCGTGATATTTTGTCTAGAAGTCTGACAATTGTCAAGTGGCAGTTTTCATTTCACAAAGAGTTCCGATTAAAGAACAATGAACAAACCAGACGACATTTTTTGGGAAAATGAACAGAATTCATCTAAAGTTTCTAGATGGGTATCTATGGGTGCTGCAGACAACGTACATTCAGATCTGATGTTGACAATACAGCAGAAGAGGAGAACTGTTGGAAATTTTGTAGGAGTGTCTTTATTGCAAGCGTGTTCTATTTGTGCAAGTCTCTCTTTTCTTGCAGTATGACAGCCTGCCCCCATTGTCATGTAGGCCGGATGTCACCCACATCATCTGAGATGACAGGTAGTCTGTGCTACTGCCATGTAAGGTGTGATTCTTTCAACTCACCCTCGTGTTGGTGGAGCCAAGGAGTGACACAGCTCTCATCTGCATTCAAAAGTCATTTGCACGATTGACTTGACACTGAGTCCCTGATAGACCACTAGAGCCATGACATCATTGCTGGGCCTGTGTTCACTCTCAGGGATCAGGTGAATCACCATTTGGCTGCATTGCAGCTCATCTTTCTTAGTGCCTCAATGAAGTTTTCTTTGTAACCTGTTGTCAGACTCCATTACTGTTCAGACCACAGAGACATGGTTGTTCTCTGAATACGCTGGTGGTTTGCTTCATGTTGATTAGCAAGAGTGCTGTTGAAAAGAGATTAGGGAGGCCAATCATTAGAAAAAAAGATACTGATACTCATTGAATAAGAATACTTATCAAAAAATGTAACATTATGTTCATGCATTAATATTAATATCTGGCATTATAATTAATTCTATTTGCCCTGTATATTATTGTCTGTCTCTACATGTAAAGAGAACTCAAGTTCAAAGAGAGGCCTATCCTTCGTCAGAAAGGATAAATAACACCCACTAAAACCTTTGTGTTTTCATCAGGAAAATAGGGCAAATAAAGCTTTTTAAAAAAATACACAACCATGACATTCAGTATCAAAACTGATGCTGATGTGTTTATAATCTCACTAGCACCAGCATTTTAATGAGTAAAATACGGTAGTTTCCAGTGCTTTATTCCGCAAGAATTTTTGAGAATGTTGTCATACATGTGATCACTCAACATGCCCTTGGATTAATTTATAATATGGGAAAATAAATGTATATGTATTTTGAAAAATTACATTTATGGAAATATCAGCAATTTAACATGCAAAAATGGCATACACATGCTACAAAAGAAGACAAAAATTTTCTGTCTGTTGTCATGTAATCCAAGTGAGTGGAAGCTTGGATGGAACTTTCTTCTGTTTCCGAACAGAAAACAGGTGAAACCAGTCAGCAAAATACATGTTTCAAGTAAGGGGACTTTAAATCTCTTAGGGCTTTTTAACAGAGCTGATGTATCCAGGAAAAAAAAAAAAAAAAAAAAAAAAACAAAACGGAAAGGGGAGATTGCTTTTTAAAAATCAAGTTAAGCAATTACACTAAACGGAAAACTGAAATTGACTATGCAAATGAATAAAATCAAAATGTTACGGAGGCAAGTTAGGCTGCAGATACGTTTCTATGGCCAAAATTCCTAGTGGAATAACTGAAACATATACTACGCCATCGTGACACAAAGTGTTAGAGGAGATATTGCTCTTCTACGTGCTTTTTTCCCATGGTGCTCTCTTCTTCAGCAATCATCTAGAAGAGCTGTAGCACAAGTTAACAGTGAAGTTCATATGCCTAAGCAAGCAGTTAAAATTACAAGCATGGTGATGGTGATATGTTGCCAAAGAAATATATTTAGTAACCTGGGGGGAAAAAATGCACAGGAAGACTATGAACCCAGAATGTGAGCAGAATGGGTCAAATGGACATTCATCAGCTCCCCACTAGATCCTATCTGAAGACACTCAGTTACATCTGAATAATTTCTTTTGAATTAAAATCTGTCTTCAGGAAGGCAAGATGAGAACTTAGAATGAGAGCTGCCTTTTAGTGGTAGAGACTCTTGGAAAGAGACGTACTGATCCCTCACTTCTCCAGGTCAGCTCCTTGATCAGCCTCTAAGCCATACTAGCTCTGGTTGCAGAAATTAATTTCCCCGTGTAAATTAATTACCCTTTTAGGATCAGCTGACAAACTCAAATGTGTCACAGATAAAATGCATGCAAAAAACCCTTAAAATAATCTTTTTGTGCTCCTTTTGGTTTCAAGGATTGTAAATTTATGACAGGGAATGCAGTCCAGATCTGTTTTTAAGCAGGTTATGTTCCAGTTAAATTCCCTGGAGACACAAAGTGTGATTTTTAAATGGGTAAATAAGAGGCTAAGTGTAAATACCACCACATAGATCACCAAGTTTTGTTTAATCTATAAAGAATTACTTGCATTAAATGCTTTCTAGACATTTCCTTTTTAAAAACAGCAGTCAGGTGATCATATAAAAAAATAGTGCTTGTCAGATCTTTTTTTAGGGGGTTTGGGATACTTATGTGAAGAAAGACTACAAAAGCATCAGAATTGGCATCAGAAAGCACCAGAAACTGTGATATGTTTTTAAGGAAAAGGCCAATCCTTTTCTCATTTTTGTTCATGTAGAAAAATAATTGTCACTTTTACCCTCTGAACTCATTTCTTGCTTGTAGTTCATAACCTCCTCCTGTGGACCTGTCTGAAATATATTTCATCTAGGAATACAATCGAGGGGGAGCAAGATCCTTTAGTCTATGCTTCATCTCACTGGGAGTCAGGTGTGAAGTGGAGTCAGAAGCTTTTGCTGTGAAGATGATTCTCTTGGGACAGTCTGAGAGACATTCTCAAACTATCAAGACCAGAGTAAGAAAATTGTGCTAAAACAGAAGGAATAACTTATCTGACACTGCTAGTTTGAAACCAGATGATAGTCTGCCAGTGAGGCAGAGTTGAGCTTTAAGTGCAGATGGATTTTGAGAGCATTTCTACTCCCTGTATCCCAAGATACTTTCCTCCAAGTCATGCTCAGTTATACTTTGTGATTTATTTAATCAAAATGTGTTATAATTTACTGTCATATTGAAAAACTTTATGAAAGCATCTCACCATATCACTATATGACCAGGTGCACTATTCACGGGAAATGAATCAATGACTAATATACTCCCACATCTGTTCTGATGGATTTTGTTAATTACTGTTATTTCTAGCCATTTTCACCATTTTTCCTATCGTAAGAAGTCCAAGAGAATATTATTTTTCTGTTTCTGGTTTTTTTTGGTTTTTTTTCCTCCTATAGCAATTATTTTGCTCAGGAGATGGTAGATAGAAATTATCTCCATCTCTCTCAACTCTGTATATCTGTGTATGCCTGTGCATGTCTGAGTGTTTGTGCATGTTTGTGCATGTCTGTATTTGTGCTCCAGCCTCGCAAAGGTACCGAAATGATAATTTCTATTCCTATTTAAAACAAAATAAGAACTATTGTTAGACCAAGGAATCTGTCACATTGATGTCACACAGCAGGCAGACAATAGTTCCATTCTATATGACCCCAGTGTAATCGCACCTACAAGAGTAAGTTCAGTTCTGGGAACCTCAATATCACACATACATTAACAAATCACAGGGAGTTCAGGAAAGTGCAACAAAAAATGATTAAGTGTTCAAAAGGAATGAAATGTAAAGAAATAATCACAACATGGCCAACTAGTGGCTAATATGAAAATGAGTACGACATGCAAAGGAAATAATTCTCAACTAGAGGTTTTAAAAATGGTGTGAGCTGGAGGGAAACTAGAGGAAATGACAGGTACTTCTGGAACAAGAAGCTAAGGTTAAATCAATAAATATGGTATTACATCTATATTTCTTACAATTCTGAAAAAATTGTAAGAAAGATATGATAAAAATTATTAGGGTGGAAGAGACGCAATATGTCATCTACCCAAGCTCCTGATTAAAGCAGGGCTAGCTTTGAATTTAGACTGTTAAGTACATCAGGTCTGAGAATTTCTGGCAGGGATAGATATTTAGCGTATTCCATGATTCCAGTGCTAGATCACTATCACCATGAAGAATCTTTTTTGCTGTATATTTAATTAGAATTTTATTTGCCGTAGCTGTTGTCTGCCTGTTGTGTCTGTCACTGAGCATATCTAGGAGAATCTGGGTGTCTTCTCTCCAGTCAGCTTGGGTACTGTGTTGTTTTGTGTTCAATCTTCTGCTCATCAGGACTCCTTCTCACAGCAGATTTCTAGCCTGTCCTGTCACATGGGTTGACTCCATTCCAAGTGCAGAACTTTACATTTGTTTTCACTGAGTTTCATGGGGTTTCTTGAGCTTTGCAAAATGTTGGTCCTACCCTTCAGCACCCTCCTCTTTTCTCCTATTCATGTTGTTAATTCATTTTGGTCCCATGTGCTGTGGTCCCATGGATTTGTATATGTAAAACTTGCAGTAACAATCACTAAGACATGCTCCATCTAATTGTCTTTGTGCCTTTTGCAGCACTTCTTTACCCTGTACCCTACTACTAAGGACAGGGAGTTGGATAGTTTGAGTTAGAGAAAGTGCTGGGTAGATAAGATGCTGAGTACTTCAAGTTTTTTAGTATCCTATATATCTAGATGCCTCTCTCATTCAGCAGAAGCCTCATATTTTGCTTTATGCCACTTCTATTTCTCTAATTGCTTATAGAATTGTTTCTTGTTCCCTTTCACACCTCCTGCCATTTTTAGCACCAGCTGAACTTTGGTTTTATTAATTGTTGAGCTGGAGACCTAGGCACTGTTTCTGTATTGCTCCTTAGTGGAGTGTTCCCAGCTCCACCCTGTATGTTTTCTTTTTGGGCTTGAGTTCATTCTGGATTTCTGCGTTTAGTTACCTGGCCCTCTGCCACACATTCTTGTTCATATTGGGATTGACCTCCTTGTGTTTTAAGGAGTTTTTCCAAGAAGGAAACTTGATGTCTCCAGACCCTTTACTGTTCAGATAAGTTTCCCATGGGATCCTGCCTATCAGTCTCCTGAAAAAAGCTGAATTACATTCTTATCTTCATTACTGAAAGTCAAGCTTGCTATTCTGCCACACTAAATGGATGAATAGAATTCATGTCATTGAGATTAAAGAGGCCAGAGCACACGTATCCTTAATCCTTGGAACTATTCCACTGTTTCTTTTTTCATGAAAACTTTGTATCAATCTAAATGGGCCTATCAGGAAATAAAATTTATAGTTACGAAATAATAATAAAAAGTAGTGACCTTGAATATTTTCTTTGAATATTGATTCACAAATTAAATCTTCAGTAATGGATGACACTTTTACTCAGTAATATTCATTCAAATACCAATAATAATTTAACCTATAAGCAAATAATACTATTGTCACTATGAACATTCATTGGATAGTATCAACTATTTTAGTATTATTATAAAATATTAACTAAATTATCACAATATTTTTAATAATGTATTTAAATTTAGATATCTACATAATAGAATCTCAGAAAAACAGGAGTAAGAAGGCCTTGAGAGGTCATCTGGTCCTTTTTCCTGCCCTAAGGCAGAATCAGTTCTCTCTATGATTCTGCATAGACATTTTTCCACTTCTTTTAAAGACTTCATGACAGAGATTCCCACAGCAATCTATGACTGTAATTCGCTACCTCTTCATGTTTCCCTAGTGTCTATACTGAATTTTCTGTGTTGATTTTGAAGCTCATTAATTCTTGTCTGATACATCAAGATTACAGAGGACAATTTCACATCCTACTCTGTGGCTATAGATATCCAAACTGCCTTAACTCCACCCAATGCCATTTGACTGCGTTTCCCTTATATTCTTAATACAATGTCACATGCAAGAGCAATAAATATGTTACAAAAAATGAAGCTGTATGACACATAACTCCTTTTCTTTAGGTCATTGTGTAGAAAGATTAGATTGTTTAGACTGGTTTTACCCTGCCTGTTCTTCACAGAGCTGCATTACGTGTGCTGTGTACTCCATTCTTGTCTCCTATGTACCTGCAAATAGGTTGTTTTATAAATTGCTGCTGAATTTTTCAGAAAGTTGAAGTTAGGGTAACTCACTTATACTTTATAAACTTCTTTGCTTTAGTTGCCTGACTTGCCTCTTGCTTTTTTTGTTTGTTTTTTTTTTTTTTTTTTAAGTAGATGTTAAACTTCCTATTATCTATAACTCATTAGAAAGGTTACTGCAAACAGTTTGCTTATACTGAGTCAACAGAAGTCATCCAGTTAATTTGTGATTAACTGTACATATATCATCAATTACATATTACCCGTGCATATCAAACTAATTATATACTGATAATATTTTTGGTCATATTACTAAATCATACATCAAAACTGAGATAATCTTTCTGGTGGTCATTATAATTACAAATGAGAAATGAGGAAGTGCTACTCTGTCAATAAATTATCATCACCAAAAATTTCTGATAGGGCTTCTATGAGTTATATAGAAAATTAGACGCAGTAGACAGTACCCTCAGCTGTATTAAACAATATCAAAACAAACTTAAGCCCAGAAGCAAAAATACCAGCAGGAATAACATTATGAGAAATAAGCTAGCCAATAAAAAACCACTGTGGAACAGTGTTGTTTTGCACAGCACTATTCAGACTATACACAGACTCAGATCCAGTGTTCAGTGTGTGTTACATTAAATCTGAAAAACTGGTTACTCACAGAAAAATTACTCACAGCCTTGCCTGTGCTTGGGTGGAGTGTTGCTTTCAATTCCTAGACGAAAGTTTTTGATGTTTCATGAGCCACCATCAGTCACAACTGTTGGATTCAGTCTGCATACTATAGATAGTACAGACAGCATATGGTGAAACTAGCTTGACTGTAACTTCAGAAATGCAAACAGGTTGGGCTCTGGGTGGTAAGTATTACAAATCTGAAAGGAACGGAAAATTTTGGTAAAAAAAATGTTATCCAAAGAATAGCAAATGATTAAATTAAGAGATAACTTCATTAGCTGGTAATAATAAAATACATTTTCATCATTAATGCATGTGACCACTTGAAAGACACACAGTAGTCACTGTGTTACAAACTTCTCCACTTCAATTTCTGAGAAATGTGCTGGTTTCAGTTGGGTTAGAGTTAATATTTTTCACAGTGGCTGGTATGGGACTATGTTTGGACTTGTGCCGAACAGAGGGTTGATAATATAGCAATGTTTTTGTTGTTGTTGAGAAGGGCTTACACAGAGCCAAGGCCTTTTCTGCTTTTGGACTGCCGGACTGGCAAGGAAGTTGAAGGTGTGTTGGAGGCTGGGAGGAGACACAGCCAGGACAGGTGACCCCAACTGACCAAAGGGATATTCCAGACTATCATGCCCAGTATATACAGTGGGGGAAGATGGACGAAGGGCAGGACATACAGAATGATGGGGTTTGTCTTCCCAAGTAATCATTGCATATTATGGGGCTCCTGGAGATGGTTGAACACCTGCCTGATCATGCAAAGCAGTGAATTAATTCCTTGTTTTGCTCTGCTTCTGTGTGCAGCTCTTGCTTTCCCCATTAAAGTGTCTTTATCTCAACCTACATTTTTCTAGCTTTTACCCTTCCAGTTTTCTCCCTAATCCCACAGGTGGGGGAGTGAGTGAGTGAGTGGCTGTGGGGGGCTTGGTTGCTGACTGGGGTTGAGCCACGACATATATGACTCAGTTCTTTCCTTGGAATGAATTTTTGGCAAACCACAATCTTTCAAAGCCATTGTTAATAGAATTTGAAGACGTGATCATCATCTCTAAAAGAGAAAATTTTTTCTTGTACTAAAAGATTAATTTTAGTTCGCCAATTACAATCTGTCATCTGAGTGGAAACTGTTGGCATATACAAACTGCAATTAAATTATGCATGACAAAAGGGTTTGGTTTAGTTCTCATCCAGTTGTGCATAGTCACAAATAACATTCCTATACAGAGAACAACATGTTGTGTTATCATATTCATCATAAGCCTGTTTCTATGCATAAAAACAATCCTGTGTCCAAACCTTTTCAAATTTTTAAAATAATTTTGATTTATGCACAAGAAATAAATAAACTAAGTAGTGGAATGAATGCTGTCTAGAATGGACCTTTCAGACAATCATCCAATAAAAAGGTCATAGGATACCAGAGTGGGTAATATCCCACTTCTGTCTTTCCTTTTTCTTTGCCCCTGTATATATAAGATTCTGCAGCTTTCCTGAATGTCAGTTTGGCAACTTTCAGGTGTACTAAATTCGTTTAAACTCTGACAATCAGTGAAGAAATGAAATAGCAATGAACAATAGCAGCACTCTGTGATGTTTACAAATAGATTTACAGGAGGTCGTTCCTCCTGTGAACCCATTGTACATGCCAATTTGTTGCAATCTTCATTATAATGAAAAAGCATGGGTAACAATGAACTGCAAACCTTATTTAGAAAACACATAACTTACAAACATCAAAAGACAACTGGGGTCACCTCTAAAGTAGATTTCCTAGCTGCCAATGAGTATTTTTCTGCTTTCATTAAATGGACTTTAAAAGGTTTTTAATTGCATTCCTTATTTTGGCTAACAACGTGATTCTGATAATATTATGTTTGCAGCTATTAAGCTCCAAAGAGCATTATTTAGGCCCAGGAAAAATTGCCTACCAGCGCTATTGAGGTCTAGACTAAGTAATCTTTCTGAAACTGTATAACAGACTTCTTTTGAACACTGGATTGCTAAAATTTGCTCTCTTCTGTTTACACTTACCTTGTTTCCTCCATGATATTAAGTTTGTAGGAGTACTATCTCCTCTGAGTTGGCAAAGCATATGTGCTACAGAAGAGACTCAATATGGGAAAAAAATGTCCAAATCAGGTGGAAAATTAAGTTGGTGTGAATGAAATTTGGGCTTACTAAGCACACACTTCTTCCTGTACTGAATAATTTACACATCGTTCAAGCCTAGGAAAAGGTATTTCCCTGTTCTGAGTAATGAAATTGAACATTAACTGAATATACTGGGAATAGTTGATGTCATAGTCCCCAATGTATGCATGCAAACTTTCAGAGATTGCTCCAGTTTTAGACACAGTCCTAAGTTTCACTTTTCTGAAAAAAGGTATCACAAATACTGGAAATTTAGCTCTAGAGAGACAGCATTTTTCTATGTTTTATTTTTCTATGTTCTTTTCCCTTACTAATGAAAATAAGATAAATATCTTCCGTGGGTCAATGGTACAGCTAATTATTTCGGAAGTTCTCAGGAGCTTTAAATTGATACAATGAAAGACAGGAGGAAGAACTGCTTTCTATATAAGCATATGAAAAGATAAGAATAGCTCTTCTCTCCACTTAGTTTTTATCTGGCTTTATTACGCTGCGTCTTGATACATCATGTTGTCATAGACAAAATATACAAAGCAAGGGTCAAGTCAAAGTCTGTGGTATTATCATATTGACAAGGGATGTGGTTCATACAGAAAATCTTTTCCAGTGTGTGTCTACAAGGAGATGCCATGATAAGACTGTCCAAGTCTTTGTATGTGGTTGCCTCTGAGCATTTGCGTGGTTGTACAGGAGGAGTAAAGGGCTGAAATGGTACATGTGAATCTTCATTTGATTAGAATGTGAAGGGTATAGGGTATAATTCAGGGAACCTAAAGAAAATTAAAAATTGTCTTAAAATGTTATTGATCCAGTTTGGTTTTGGGTTTTGTGGTGATTTTTTTTAACTGCAATGTTGTTGCCTTCTACTTGAGAAAAACTTTTAAGAATGTTTAAATGTTCATTAAAAATTGGTCATTGTATCTTTGAAAGCATAAGAATTTAAGTAAAACATATTTTGTCTTATTGTTTATATTTTTAAAAGGAAGGCCTAAGAACCTTTTTAAATCACTGTCAAATAATATATAAATGTTGATAAAATACTACTGATTTAGAAATTTTGCTCAGGTGTTGGATAGATTAATGTTTGTCAAAGAGTTGTGTTTTGACCCATTACTACCATTGACCTAATTCACTGAGGAAAATTATGAAGAGTCAATTCTTACTGGCACAGGGGAAAGAAATCTATTCCTTTTCATAAAGGTTGAATTAGTTTCTTGATTCTTTCTTGAGAAAACTCTATAAGTAATTGGAATTTAAAACATATTTTGCCCTAAATTTCTCTGTTTATTCTCCTTTCTCTGAGAAGTTGACTCAGAGGTGTCACAAGAAATTTTTGAACTTATAATAAGGAATAATTTTCTGGATTAAATACTTTTAAGACTAGTTTATGTTAAATCACCTTATTAGCTACATGGAAGTGTTGAATCTATAGCAAAACCCATCCAAGATATGAATATTGTTGTCTAACACAATCTAGAAATTGCAATTTGGCACCATTTTAAAACTGAACTTGCATCTGAGTTCTTCATCATACATAGTCTGGACTGAATTGGAGAAGTCAGTCGTCATCTGGTTTTCTATCTCTGTTTTTTCAGCATTTAAGGTATGCTTTATCCATAGGAAGAGCCTGGCTCTATATGTATAGCAGTTATTTCCTCTCACTGAAATGAGAAAAACCAGAACCAGAACTCTTTTTGCCCAGTTCTTTTCTGAGAAAAAAATAAATAAGAAGTCAAAGACATCTATACATGTCATCACAAGACTTCAAGTAATTTGATATTTTGAAAATCTTATAATAATTTTTTTGTTTTCAATCAGTAGAAAAGTGTTTTGGCCCTTGTTGAAAAGAAGTTAATTTTCCTCATAGCTGTCCTTGTTGTTCTGTGCTCTGCATTGGTAGCTGGAAAGGTGTTGATAACACACCAGTGTTTTGGCTCCTGCTGAGCAGGGTTGGCACAGCATTAACACTATTCCCCCAATATGCTGCCCTCACCAGCAGGCTGAGGGTGGGCAAAATCTTGGGAGGCAACATAGCCAGGACAATTGACCCAAACTGACCAGAGGGATATTCCATACGATGTCTATTCTTCAACACAAGCTAAGAGAAGTGAGGAGTCGTGGCATTTGTTATTATGGTGTTTGTCTTACAGAGAAACCACTACAAACTATGAAATCCTGCCTCCTGGCCTGGACCTTTCCTGCTTTTGTTTTACTTTGCTTCCACATGCTGCCTTTGCTTTTGCTTTTATCTTGATCCATAAGGATTTTTCCCTCTTATTTTCTCTGCCCTCCCACCCCTGTTCCACTTCGGAGGGGAGGGATAGAGGGGCTCTGTGGGCACCAGGGGTCCAAGCAAAGCCAACCTACCACAAAAAAAGCTTTTAGAGCAAAGTTACACAGAGTGGCTTATCATACCTAGGTTGAAAACAAAACAAAAGCAAAAACCAATCAAACCCTGCACAGCTGCTTTGACGGCTGAGGCTTGAGAAAGTGCAAAACATAAACTGCTACACTTTGCTTTTCATTTTCATACCAGGGCAGTTTGCATTGAATTATTTTCTAAATATTTCAGGCAAGTCAGAAAAAAGTATTGCTATTATATATTTAACTGATGCCATGACCATAAAGTTATCGACAAATATCGGTGTTTAATTCTGAAGTACATGCAGATGTCTAAGATAATGGATTATAGTGCAGTGGCAATGATAGATAAGATTTTTTAATGTGTTTATGTAGATGTTAGATGCTTTCAGAGAGATTAAGAAAGCAATTTCTTCCTATCTCATTTTGGTGCAAGTTTAAAGTTTAGACATCATTAATAAAATTTTGTTCCCAGCTTATCTAGGGAACTTAAAGGTTGCACCAAGCTTGAAATGATTTTTCCCGGACCTCTGTATATGGATATCTTATAAACTTTATATGGCTCTGGTGCTGGAATTCTGAAATAGCCTAATTCTACAGAATTATTCTCCCTCTCAATAAACACAGAAATATTGTGATTTTTGATAATACCAATAAAAAATAGCAAAACAACAGCACACAAACTTTTCCTTTTAAATAGCATTTTCCCAAATTTGGATGTGAATTTTCTCACCTATAGTTTACCCTAAAAATCACAGGGTCTCTAACAAAATTTAAGGCCATCCACAATGACATTTTTACTCCTGCTGCTTAGTGTGGTTTGTCAGGAAGGTTAAAGAATTGTCATTACAGGAAAAGAAAGTTCTGTATTTGTTAGCATTTTATGCTGAAAATTGCAATGCTAACACTCAGCCCAGCATATTTCCAGCAAAATTTCAGTGACTCAAAACTCCCATTTTTACTCCTGCAAAGGTTATGGGAAATTTATAAAAAGGTACTTTTGAGCATCCTGACAAGTAGAAACAAGACTAGTAGAAAACAAAAGTAGCAAACCCATTATTTTTACCAAGGGCCTCCTTAGGAGCACATCATAAAAAATAATTTGGTCTGACTGACTTAGCAGAGAATTCACACCAAATCTCCATGCTTGACGACATCAACGATGGTCCCTTTGGACTCATGTTCATTCTTCTGGAAGAATATAGTATGTTGCATAGGCCAATCACACAGCCACTGCTTCTTGTCCATGTCGGTGATGATCTGACTGACAGTGGGTGACATATTGTGCATCCATGGGGACAGAAGAAGAATTCTCACACAGAAGTTTGTGATAACCTTTCCTAGGAGTGTCTCTAGAAAAAAAGAAGCAAATATAATGGGATTATATTGATTAGGCTAATGACAAAGCTGATGAGTTGCAACCTCCTTTAGGAGGTCATTCAGGGGGGTAGTGTACTGTTTAGCTAAAATTATTCAGCAATCTAGAATTAGCAGGAACCTTTTATCTTTTTCATTCTTTCTTTCTTTTCTTTTTTTTTTTCATTACATACGCACAAACCTGTGTGATGGAGCTGATGACTGATGATGATGACAGTAATGATAATGGCTGCTTGATTTTTTTTCTAATGCTGCTATTCACTAGTCCTATGTTCTGAAGGCATACAGTATGCACTAAGACTTCATTAGGAATTTCTGAGATGAACAATTCCTTTTCTTCATCTGAAAATAACTTTTGCCTTCATTTCTGATTCCAGCTCCATTCTGTAGAGAACTTTAAATAAAAAAAGAAATTTCATGTCTGGGGTTATTTTTTAAAACAAAGCTTTAAAACAACTGACATTTGAGAAACAAGGGAACACTCCTCTATATGTTGTACATCCCTGTATTAATCTACATCATTACTGATGAATCAAAAGAATTCTAAAAGAAGAGTAATTGTGTTCTGCATATTACAGCAGGATGTACATATGGTTTTCATAGTGGAACAATATAAAATGAAACAGTGGCCCAGAAAATAAACAAAAAATTGCACCTTAAATATTGCTTTAATCACTGACACTCTGTAAGGCACAACACCGAGCATTCTGAATCCCAGACTCTCAGCGTTAGGATCAGAGATCTAGCTCTTGTCTCTCATAAACCCTGTTTATAAACACAGGAACCTGCAGAGGTATTGATTTTTATAACATGCATCAGATTCCAAAAGCAACCACAACTGGTTGGTCATTGGTCTAGTACACAGATTCTCTACTTGCACATAAGGTATTTATTTTCCATTTCAATGTTTAACCACAGACAATAAAGGATAGAAAATACAAGAGTACTGTGTATCTACTGAGTAATCGTGCATCATAAAATATTGTAAGTTAAAATATAATATGTTGAGTTGACCTTGAAATGAAGAACAGCAGAGGAGAGATAGGGTCATTCTCTTTTCACACAAAAAGGGAAATGAACTTCAGGTCATCCCTACTTTATTGGCCACTAGCTGTTATCCTGGAGCTGTTGTGCTTGAGAGATTTTATCAACAATACTTTGTGACTATTACAGGGCAATCCAGAGAATGACATTACCATTGGCCTCAGAGGAATTTTTCCACATGTCATCCCAGCCGGAGGCTAAATAGCTATAAGAGAAGTTATGGAGGAAAGCTAATTAGAAAAGGGAAAGGACGATGGAATTGAGTATTAAAAAAAAAAAAAAAAATCTATTATTTTCACAGTTGTAATGGTATATATCCTTGTGTGTATTTCTACCTCCTTTCCTCTGATGCCCTATGACATTCTCACATTTTGAGTTATATTGCATATTCAATCAGACAGCAAGCTTGGAGGAATATTGTCATCAATTTTTTTTAAAGAATGAAATCCTATAGCATAACTTTTTCATGAAGGTCATTACTGTAAGTTAAAAAATTGGAGACATATAGTATATGCATGTAGTAAGAATGCCCAGGTATCATAAAACATAGGATTCAAAAGATATGTGACTAGAATCTGTCCTGTTTAGATATGGTGGATAGGGTGTTATACAAAAGTTTGTGTCTTTGTGGAAGATCTTTCACATATCTTCTTTCCCTGAAAATTAGATTGTGGAAAAAACTCCACATTGGGTTGATTTTTAGTTTTGTTGGGAGTTTTTTTTTGGGTTTTTTGTTTGTTGGTTTGGTTTGGGAGTGTTTTTTTTGGTTGTTTGTGGGGTGGAGGTTTTTGTTTCATTTTTGTTTTCCTTTTGGTTTTGGCTTTGTTGTTTAGTTTTGTGGGTTTGGGTTTTTTTTTTTTTTTTTTTTTTTTTTTTTTTTTTTTTTTTTTT
>VWZT01005475.1:51610-62534 GCA_013397055.1 Pachycephala philippinensis
TTTTTTTTTTTTGTTTTTTTTTGTTTTGTTTTGTTTTGTTTTGTTTTTTGTTTTAGGAAGTGGATGTCCTTACAGATTTGAGTAGTTTTCCAGTACCTTCTGGTTGATTCCTTTATCAGAGAGGACTAGCTAGGATTATGCAACCATTTCAACACAGCTCATCTTTTCTGATAAGCCTACGTAGTTTGATTCTCTTGGATGCCATTCTATTAAACATATGCAGTTCAGGAAAGCACAGATGAACTAATCATCCAAGCCTTTCTTTATATTTGAGCAAAAAAATTACACATTTAGGACACAATTCCTTTAATTTGCTCTACACATTTGTGTTTAGATGAGGTTATTTTTTCTGTGAGAATGAGTGCTTACTGCCATTCATTAGTTAATCTGGATCAGAATGTTTTGGGGAACTTTGAGGAACCAAATTGGTGATTTCGGTGCTGAAGATATGTATATTTGATCAAGTGTGCCTACTCTTTGAAGATTAAATTATTTCAACATATTATTTTCTGGGGGGGAAAAGCAGTGAACAGAAAACTGCCTGAACTTTCCTGTGCTTTTTAGGTAGGTGGACCTTCAAAACTCGCATCCTCTACCTTTGCTCATGCTTTTAAAGTATTTTCTTTTGTCTATAAATTGCTCAAATTGGAAGTAATTTCCAAAGTTCTGTGTAGGGCAGAACCTGTCACTTATGAAAAGGGCTTAGTACAGCTGTTGAGTCACTGCTGTGATGCACTGAACATTGTCTTGGTGGGTTAAGCGAAGTGGTGAATCCCTGTTGCCTTTAGAATTTGCTCCTCTGATAGCTGATGGAGAAATCTACATGCCTTCAGGGTGAGACAATTATTTAATTTTCTTTTTATGAATAGTGTTTCTTGGTTAACTAGACTTTGTTCAAATAACTGCTACTGAGTTTTCTAATGATGCCTCTAAATGACATTTCTAGCAGGAACGCTTGTCTTATTTGTTATTGGTAGTGAGAATGGCATATGCAGCTTATACATTTTTAATTTTTTTTTAAAGCAAACTGTTTAGCTGCTGTGCAAATCTGTGCTATAAAAGTGAATAAAGTAATGTTTTCAAATTTCCTAAAATTCTCATATTCATTTGCTGTCTGCTGTGATAAAACTCCAGGTAGTAGGTGCTTAATAAAATGACTGGCAGGCAATATAATTCAAGTTGCTAGTAGCTGTGCTAGTTCTGTAGCACACACTTCAGTTCAGCCTAAGCCCTATATCTGTGGAGAATGATAATTAAAGAAGAATAAATATGAGATATTTAAAAGGCCAGTTCACTGTCACTGAACATACATACTGCTGTACATTATTTATTTTTAATTATTTCCTTTTCTCAAAAGTTCTTTTTCACTTTCTGTGTAATACACATTCTGTTAACTTCGAGTACTCAGCACTGAGACATGATTAATTTCCTAAAGTTTAAATTGTGATGTTTGCCTCCTTTTCTCAGCTGTCTGTAGGGTTGCATTTAAATGAGATATTTGTAATTTATACCTTTAACTTCATAAATAAATCCTTTTGCTGCTGTAACTACATATGTATGTGAAATTTTTAAAAGGCAGAAAAGTCATTCAGAACATGAAAACACCCCTTTTGTTCATTGATTTTTTTTCCCAATTGAAGATAAAATTATAAGCTTTACAGCATAATACTTTCCTTTCAAACTTAAGTAAAACTCAAATATTTTGTAAGAGTTATACCAGTGGCCAGGGAAGTAGCATGTTTCCAAGATACAACAAAATTCCTCATGTAAATGTTTCTGTGTGTATAGACACAGGTGTCTTTGTGTGTGTAGATAATTGGTGAAAATGCCTTTCCCTATGGACTGGTAGGCCACTTGGATAGAGATTATCAGGCTCTGAAAATATATGTCAAAGAAATTTTCTTTTTCTTTTTTTCATCCCTTTCATCATGAAAAAATTTAAATAATTATCTAATAAAGATTGTTCTCCCACAAAAACCTTGCGACAGCTTTAGTGGGTTTGTGAAAACCCTGTATTGGGATTTAAATATTATTTCTCAACCACTTTACTCTGGTAGAAGATCACATCAAAACTAAAGGAACTGGTCTCATACAAATACAAGATGACTCCTGTATCTTAGCTAAAACTGGAGATGAACAAGGAACCCTTTGTATTTACAAAGTACTGACATCTCAGTGCTGAGAAGAGAATAGGTCTAAGAGTTCCTTATTTCTATTCCCTGTTGGGCCATTGCTCTCTTTTCCCATGGCTGACCTTCCTATGAACTAATCAGAAGGAGTAAGTGAAAGAGGAAAAAATGGTAGCTGCTTCTGTATGTCTGTGGACAATTTCCTTCAAACAGTCCACATTTCTATTCCTCATTCAAAAAAAGAAAAAAAAAGGTGCAGCAGGGTAAGTTTTTGCTATGCAATCTCATAAAAATTATACTGAGATCACACTGGATAGAGGAATTATAAGACTGTACTGTACCATTTTGTTGATGGATCTGTATGTAATTTTCAGAAGCAGACAATTTAGTAGCACATCTGTAATCTATATGTGTGTATTTAGAGAGAGAAAACTGAGCTTTATTTTTTCTCTTAACAAAAGAATGTTTCTAAACCTGACTTTTCTAGTGATGTGAAATTTTGAAGTCTATTAAAAAAGCCACTTTATTAAATAAGTCATTTTCTTTAGTGTCCATAACCTTTCTTCAGACTGCTGTGATGAATTTCTCAGTGTGGTAAACACTCAAGTGCATTTATAATGCCCAGAGTAAGTGATACCATCATGTAGCTCATACCAATCAAATATTATTTAAGGTATAATAAATCAGAACAAAATTACATGTCAGGTATTCAAAGGTTATGAGCAATAGAATTGTAGTACAAAGTCATTGACAAAAGGAGAAAATCAGCACTGCAATCATGCTGCAATTATCCAGTTCTCCACTTCTTATATATGAAAAGTGGGTTGTAACAGTTTAATGAAACAGTGATAATAATTGTAAGCTCATATTTTTGTCTTCAGGTTTGACTTTTGTATGATGTTGCTGAGAGGGCAAAAGAAGAAAATTAACAAGTGACTAGAGGCCACCTTATGTTACTGTATCAGAAAAAATCTGTCATGATGTCCAAATCCATATCATTTAGTCAGAACAAAAACATCAGTATGCAAAGTATAGTAAAAATAGCTCAATTATTTTCTTTCTTCATGACATCTTGATGGTTACTAGTAGCATTTAAGCATAGGCAACTGACATGGGAATTTCCAATCATAATCAGTTAACTTCTATAAGGTTTCCAATCTGGATCACCCTCCAGAAAAGTTTCTCCCTTCTTCAACATTCCATTTCCCCTTCTCTCTTTGTCCTTTCTTATTTTTCTCTTTTTCTTCCTCTTCCCCCTACCACTTCCTCCCTGGGTAAGTCCATCAAGAGGACTTCTAAATTACCCTTACAGTAGCATATTTTTACTATTCCCATTTTCATGCAAATTAGAAAGTGTATGTTTAGATTAATAGCATTAATTAGAGTAAAATACTTCACAAAACAAAGGTATTCTTCATGGAAATAAAAGAGGTAAGTACCTCTGATTACCATGACATAATCAGAGGAAATTTAGCTCTCTCCCTCCCGCCCAAAGTATCTTCTTGATGAATCACGAGTCTCTTTGGTTATGTGGAAAGTTGGACCAGAACTAAACAAAATGCTGATGGTTCATTTTTATCCTATCTCCCTGAAGTTTAAGATAGGGCAAAATTCCAAGAGGTTCTAATTTGTACCTGTATCTGAAATGTGTAAACTAATACCCGTGAAGAAGAACCTGCAAATTCGTTCATCAGAAGTCTGGAGACCTATTATGTGGGAAATCACAAAACGATTTTTGAAGTCATAAAAGCCCTTAAATGTAATGTAAATTTATTGTAAATACTTTCTGGTTGATCTTGAAGTCTTTTGGCAGGCAAAATTCTCCTTGATGCCAATGGGAGTTTTGCCATTATCAGAAGTTCAAAGATGAAATCTTCTACAAACACCCTAGTAATCTAAAACATTACCTTTTATAATCTCCATGAGAACTATATTCCTTAAGAACCTAATAATAGTGAATAAATTTGTTTTTGACTTGCAGGTCTGAGAAAAGTAATGCTGATATAAGACCATATCTAAATCTTATTTTTATAAGCAAGCAACTAAGTGCAATTATTGTGCCACATGTGTGCCCAGCTGGCTGCCAGTATCAGGGTGCATTTGATTCAGTGGGAACACTGGCTCTATACATATCCGATTGGGAATGTGGAATATCATGAAGGTAAACTTAGATAATTTAACTTGTCAATACAACAACCATTTTTCTTTGTATTAGGATAATACAGCTGCTATGAAGTCTCTAGCCAGCCCTGTGTGATGGACAAAAGACTGTCACAAGGACTTTTCTCTCCTATTATGACAGGCTGAGAGATTTGGGGCTATTCAAAAAAAGACTTCAGGGACACCTTTTAGCAGTACCTAAAGGAGGCTATGAGGAGGCTGGAGAGGGACTTTTGGCAAGGGCATGTAGTAATCTGACAAGGGGAATGGCCTTAAGTTAAACAGGGTAGGTTTAGATTAGGTATTAGGAAGAAAAGCTTAACTATAACAGTGGTGAGCCACTGGACAACCTGTTGCCCAGAAAGGTTGTGGCCTCCCCATTCCTGGAGGTGTTCAAGTCTAAGCTTGATGGGACTTTGAGTAACCTGGTCCAGTAGAAGGTGTCCCTGCCGGAGGCAGGTGCTTTAGAAATACATGATCTTTAAGGTCCCTTCCAACTGAAACCATTCTATGACTTTTGTTTAATATAAAAACTTGCCAAAAAACCTTGTTCTAAGCAGTCTCTTCAAACCAATGAGGCACAGGAAAACAACCATTGTCCTAGCTGGAATTTTATTGTCTAGTCAGCTTAAATGTAATAAAAATTATTTTTTTATTCAGTGTTAGTGGAGCTATGCTTGTTAAACAACAAGACATCAAACTGGGTAAAAAGCTTGTCAGTGTAGTGTATAATGATAAACATTTGAAGTACTCACAGTAACCATCCTATTGCACAGCAATCTCCCTGTGCCTCATTTCCTAGTCACTTCAAATACTATCACACAGGACACTTCTCCAGAAAACCTCATTTCCCAGTGCCATGTAGCTGCTGTGAAATGAGCCGCTTCCCCTCAAAAATGAGTGGAAGGTTGTCAGAAGGCAGTTCGATACCTACCAATGCTGTACACACCATAATAAAAAAGGCAACACTGTTATTGCAACCCAGCCTTTACAGAATGCAAAGCTTTCTGAATTCTGTTCTGGTCAGTCCTATAACTCACTGAGGATGGCTGGAACAGATCAGTTCTTGTAAAGTAAATTCCAAGAGAAAACCAAGTATATTAGAAACTATTCTGGTAAATCAAAAGGTGTTTCTTCCTAGACCAGCTCCAAAGAAAAATTCCATTTTGGTTCTGACGTAGCAAGTTTTTTTCTTCTGGGTAATATGCAGGAGGAAAAAAAAAAATCCAAAAACTAAAAGCTGTAGTTACTCATAGTGGAATATTAAGGATATCTATCATATGTCTGAATGTCTCAGCACTCTGGCCAAATGCTATTGTTTGATGATTATATATTATCAATACTATTACAATTATATTATATTGAATCAATTTTTACTTGTATTAACAAGTGAAAAATTTGTGCTGGTTTTTGCTCATTCAATCACAGCAATATGTTGATTCAGCATCATTTAAATTTGATAAATTTTATCCTGTCTGTGTTGCAGATGAAAATGTATGCATTACATACACATATATTAAATTACATTGCATCCACAAATTAGTAAGGTATTCTGACACTCTCTGTGGAAAACTTACATTGATTTTGTCTATGATTTCAAATGTGTTCTAAAAGTCAATGAGCAGTGAAAGGATAACACAAGTTATTTGAATCTCCAGAGTCCCTTTAATTGGTTGCTTCTTCCGGCTGACATCCTTGGTTGTTCAACACACAGGATGCTGAAAGCAAAACATTGACCAAAACCTTTTCACATGAGTTTCATAGTGGAACTGAATATGAGGCTGTCAGTTTCTTGGAATAAATCACTTCTCAAATGCAACTGTTTGCTGTGGAGGAGACAGAAGACAATCTGACCTCAGGGGTAGTGTGGCCCAGCAAAATGGGTCTGTGCATTGTGTGGTGTTCAGAGTGAAGTGTCCTTCAGATCCATCAAAGGTCTGTTCTGATGCCTGCATTACTTGGAATTTTCCATTAAGATGAAATATTTGTAGCTTATGGTAGCATAATCAAAACAAGGTACCAAGTATATTTTAGAAATTACAGTTTGTGTGCCAAGTTCAGGGAAAAGGCATTTGCTCCGCTCTGTCCAGAGGAACACTGAAATACTTCTCGCTGCTCTGTTAGTGTTTCATATCTACTGTTCCTTCCCGTCACCCTACCTAAAAACTCACCCAAGTGAATATTAAGCTGTGAAATCTTCTGATTCTCTGACTTATGGTAATGCTTTTGGTACTGTTTACTATGCAGTCCTAAGCTCTGATCCCAGAACTTTGCAATGAATTCCATTATTTCTAAGATATATGTATGTATTTATCTTTGTTCTAGCAAAAAATATTTGCTACAGCTTTTGCAAATATTTCTCAAGTTCTAGGAGGAATATCTTTATTGATTTTACTTTCTTTTAATGACTATTCACAAGAAACACAAGGAGCTTAAACTAGCCTACTTCAGCAGAAATTCAATTCCCAAATGTAGAAAAGATGTTTTATCCATAAACCCCACAAGAAGTAAGATAGAAGTTAAAAGAGTTATTTTACTTTTTCATTTGTATTCAAATCCTATTTGTTTAAATTATGTCACTGTAGTGCCTGATCTTTTAACTTTCAATAAGCTTCTGTATATACAAATTTACACACAAACATCTTCCTAAAAAATCCGTCTCTGAATGTATGTATGTACGTATGTATGTATGTATGTTTGTATGTATGTATGTATGTATTGAGGTCTGTGTGTACTTGAACATGGTTATACATATTGGTAAATTAATCTATGTTTCTGTTTTTATACACCCATATGTACACAAATATATTAATATTTTTACAGCTTGTTGAAAGCTGGTAATGTGTGTTTGGTAAAGGAATGCTAAAGACTTTGATTTTCCTCAGATCTAATTTCTTGAAATCTACATTCAAAACCAGAAAGCCTGCAAAGTCACCTTGAAAAATATGCATTTCAACAAAAGAAAGTTTCTGTCACCTGAGAAAGGACTTAACATCTCGCTTCTTGTGCTCCATGAGGTTCCTCTCAGCTCATTTCTCCAGCCTGCTGAGGTTCTTCTGGATGGCAGCACAGCCTTCTGACACATCAACCACTCTTCTGGGCATTGTTTGCTCAGGAAGCCTGCTAAGGTGGGCTCTGCCCATCATTCAGATCATTAATGAAGATGTTAAGCAGCATCAGACCCGCTACTGATCCTGGGGTACACTGTTGGTGACTGGTCTCTTTGTACCACTGCCCACTGCCCACAGGACTGAGTTATTCAGCTTGTGTTCAACCTACCCTTCTGTCTTCTCCTCCAGCCCGTACATCAACAGTCTCTATAAAGAACTTTTGTGACAGTGTCCAAAGTTTTATTGATGTCAAGGTAGACAATATCCACTTCTTTCCCCTCCTCTACCTAGTCTGAATCAACATGACTCAATCAACAGACTGCTTCAGCACCCACAATCTCCATACTTCACCATTTTTACTTATTTTTCAAAATAAAATATAAAGTTTTAATTTGAAAAAAGTTATTTCAAAATCCAGCATTTGAGCCTTTTTATCTCAAATACTTCGCTGATCCTCATCCCATGTGTATAAAGAGAAAAATGTGAAGAATAATATTTTTTCCTCTACTTCTTTATCTAGCCTGTAGGTTTTTTGTATTGATTTGCTGGGTTTAGTTGTTTGTTTGGTTTTTTTTGTTTTATTTTATTTCTTGGGTTGGAGAAGGAGGCTGGAGGCTACTTGTCTTTTTGTGGCTATATGAAAGTTATATGCATGTATACGAAGCTTAAAGGAAAGCTACAGAGAAGCAATTACTCCTGCTTTACTTATACAAATACATACATGCATGACAGTAACTCTTCTTCACAGTTAGATGTCCAGATACTGTCAGATATTTCGCATGATCTTTATTCCATTGGTCAAGAGTTTCAGAGCCTCACTTGAATGTTATGCCTTGGGAGGTCAGGATCATGCAGAGAAAGACAGTTTTTCTGCCAGTTAGTGCCAATCCTGTAGAGAGTCTCAATACTAGAGGAGAATCCTTGATTTGGTCTCTGAATTTCATGAGGAGATAATAGACCACCGGGGTGATGTGCTCATCATGACCTCTGCTGCTAAGCAGATGAGCTAACATGGCCTGTAATACCTGGAGGCTTTTTTAGGTTGCTCTATGCATGATTCAGGGCAGCAGCTTGAAGCTGGATTTCCACGCTTGAGTGTAAACATCCTACTGCATTATTCTATTTTTATTTTTTAAGGAATCCTTTAAGTTTGATAACTAAGTATTCAAAGGTTTTACATGACAAATAGGAAGTAAGAGGCCTATAATAAATCTTCTGGTTTAGTTTAGCCAGAAAACCAAAATGAAAATATTTCAGTACATCCCAAATGCGTATCCCAATCTTCAAGTTAAAATGGCAGTCACAGACTGGACCTAACAAAGATATAAGGATCACATCATCTGCCTTTTTATTATCCATACAATAGATCACAACCAACACACTCCTAAGAGTGAATGAAAAGTCAGGTTGTTGGAGGATGGCAACCCAAATAACCTATCCCCAGAAACCAGGAAAAGTAAACATTAAACAGAAAGGTGTTCATAAATACTTCCCCATGTTTAGCTCTCTAATACATTTTTTTTTCCAGCAGGCATCTTCTTCTATTCATAGAATGGTGGAAAAAAATTGTTAGCAGTAGAAAGAGTATTGACCTGTCCAGATATAATTTCATCCATTAGAATCCCTTATAAACACAGGACAATTAAGTATTTTAAAATGCAGTTAATTTCATCCCTAAATAGATTTATGAAATATGGAAAATGAATTTTCATGGTGGCTTTTGTTAGGATTTTTTTAAATTTAAAATTTTAACATAATTTTTTTCTTTAAACTTCTTTTGCTGCAGAAATGTCTGAAAATTCATGGGTAGTGTTTAACCTAGCTAATCGCTGTCTTCCTTCCTAAAGATGACAGTCGGGTTGAGGAGTTTTCTTCCACTTTAACACAATTTTTTTTGGACAAACACCATTCAGTTTTGTCTGTTCAATACAAACACACACATTTTGTGCACTGATATTCTTATCTTAACAGGTGGTGTTATCCAGGCTATTGGCCAAGAGTGTATGTGCAGCCCTGCACTGATTTCATGCACTAATCATCACAGCCATGGTTTTTACAAGAAAGCCAGAATCTGCTGTATATTTGAAGCTGAATAGGTTTTGCAGAAAACTTGGTCCATGGAAACCAGAATGTTTGTAATATGCTTACTGGATCAGTCCCAGTAAGAGTGAACATTCAAGTACCATTAACTCCTGTGTTTTAGACAGCTGGGTAGGTATGTTCTCCAGTTTGCTTTCTGGTCATGTGGAGGTCTCTAAGAAGACCTAATTTTCTTTATGAATTTAGATACCACCAAGGTTGGTGACACTTGGGGCAGGATTTAATTTTTAATCATAATTTTGTAATTAGGAAGTTAGGCCTTGACTGAGACATGTATTTAGGACTGTAATTCTCAATGAAATCTTCCCTACATGGTTCTATTTATTTGGATTTAAAATTAGCTGATACTGATTTATAGTGGTGAGCTCTTACTCTCTTTCTCTAAAGGACAACTGCAATAGGCAGGGCAGGACACCCATGAGAGAGTGCCATTTGGGATGGATACCTCTACCAATCTGACAAAGACTGCTTCACCCACATAACAATTAGCTGTCCTAGTCAGCAGGGATGCTTAGCTCTGATAAATCAACCCTCCTCAGCTGCAAATTGAACCTGAACCAACACTACTTGGTGGTTTCAGCGAAGATGTGCATATTCAATGTGAAAATAATAACACAGGAAATAGTTTTAACAAGCCAAAACTAAGCCTTTCTGTATCCGTGGCACAAATATTCCACTTCGAGAAGTGTCTCCCTGTCTCTTTTTTAAGAAGGTTTTCCCTTTTCTCCTAAGATCCTGCCAGTAGTCAGAATGACTGTAATTATGACAATAGGGAAAAGGCAGGTATCGTCCTCTTGTATAGAATCCATATGCTTTTTGATGAGGCTACCATGCAGAATTTTGTCAGTCTTTTTATTCAGATTCCATTTCTGAAAGTTATAGAAGTTTTTAGTTATATTATTATAATCATTTTTTAGAAAAAAATATTCTTTAAAGATTTAAATTGGCAAGTACTAGCATATTTGCATTGTATTTTTGACCTTTCACTTATGAATTAATGCTTAACCAATCGGTTATTACCATCTAGTAATTTCAAATTCTAAATATTGTTATTAGATCACATTAGAAGAACGCATATAGACCTCTTTGAAAACATTTCAAACAAAAATCAAACTGCTTTCCAAAATCATGTCAAGCTAAACAACGTTTTATTTTGGCACAAAACATATATGCATAAGAATAGGATATTCAATACTTTTGACATGTTCTAATCTGCCACTTTAAAAGGATTGCCTCCTTAAAAACAAATGAAATATTCAGCTATGATTTTAAGATAGTATTGTCTTCTTTTCCCTGGAAGTGAAAATGGCTTTTCTCTCTAATACTTTCAGTTATTACCAAAAAAACATATTCAAATGAGGTCCTGGAATGTGGAGATAGTAATATTTGCTGGTCAATGCAGATTGGAATTTAAAAAAAAAAAAA
>VWZT01005475.1:62729-75106 GCA_013397055.1 Pachycephala philippinensis
AAAAAAAAAAAAGAAAGGGAAGGGAAGGGAAGGGAAGGGAAGGGAATTAACTTGAAACTAAATAATACATCTAGCCTAGTTTGTCTCTGCAGGCAACTTCTGTCCTCCAATCTTATTTTTGGTTCAACTTTAAATTACTTCTTACATTATCAGTATATATACTCACTGTGTTCCAAAGGGATGTTCTGCAATGCTTCATTGCATGTCTTCTCTTCGTTGCATGTTGTAGTCAGTAGGAATTTGGATTTCAGTGCTTGGATGCCTTTTGAACTGCTCTAGAGCATCTAAGGCATATGTGCTGGTGTTTATGGCATAGGGACTAAAAGACATTTGTGATCTCCTGTGTAGGAATTTTTATGGTAGCTGGATATGCTAGGTCTTGGAAAAGACCATTAAATATTTATATGTGAATAACTTAATCAAGACTTCGGTCAATACAGTGAAAGGATCAATTCAGTTTATGCTGTAGCTAACATGCACTTTGAGAGAGATGAAATGTGTTTTGATCTGCCCTAACCACACTGCAGGAAGTTGGATTGTGCTTCACTAGGGGATTCCAGATCAACTCTGGCTTTCATTTTAGAAGGTCTTTTCTGCAGCCTATGTTGTACCTACATGTAGGTATCTTGTTTTAGATGTTCCTGTTTCTGAAACAAGTCTTATATGTCTGAATCAACAACTCAAGTAAGTAATAGAAATCTGTTCATTTGAACAGGAACCTAAACACAAAGCTTAGATGTAAACCAATATGGTTGACACACAGGGCAGGCAAGATAAATTTGTGCTGAGGTTTGGTGAGGTAAATTGCATCCCAGTCCCCACATATGTTGAAACCTTACAGTTTTTGTGTCTGTCATGCATGTACTGTCTGCATCACCTAGCACTCTACAACCTTTATTATGTCAATGGCCCCTATTGCTCTAGAAAAAAGAAACAACTCAAAATGTGTTTCCCTCAGAAATTTTTCCTTCATAAAAAAAATGTAACTTTTGAAAGACATTCCTAATTCAAATTCAGTTTTAATAATCAATTCGGCTGAAATCTCTATATTTCACATTTTAATCTGTAAAGGATTTCCTGTATGATATTTTTCTGTTGCTGTGGTACTGGGTGAAAAAATCTTCCTTTTTCTAAAGCACAGCTAGCTGCTTCTAATAATTATTTCATAATTAAGTGCTCTTGTGAGCTGGTGTTCCCTTTTGTTTTTGCTGTAACTGAAAAAAAATATTACTGTGATATTATATTTGTTTTCTCTAAGATATTTTTAAATTAGAGAATTTTCACAATACATGGGTTTTATTTCCTCATTCCTTTGTGACATTATCATTTTCTCCCAATGGTCTTCTTATTTCTTGCTATCTTCCTGTTGAAGGGCAAATACAGTCGGAAAGAGAGAACCAAAACTCAGGAGAAACTGGGTATTGTAACAAAATAAAAATCTAGGCAATAACTATGCTCAGAACTTTGGTTAAAGGTCAAGAGATCGGAAACTACATTGGAATAAAAAATACGTATGCTAAATGCTGGGTGACAGTTGGGTAGACAGATGTGAGAAACTGAGAAAGAAGTAAAACTAAAGCAAAGGAAATAAGAGAGAGATCACAGTTAAGGCAACACGATGTTTGGGCAGAACTTCAGTTAAGTGGCATTTTGAACAGCAACATCAGCTGAAGGGGATGGTGCATATGAAAATACTGGGATTAATCACTGGTTTAGAGGTAACAAAATGAGGGCTTCATTGTAAATTTGACCTCGTGAAAAAGGAGGAAGTATGCAAGAGTTTGAAACAACCGGAAGAGAAACAATGGGAAAGAAGAGATTTATAAAATACTTTCACAGTTTTGGTGATTATGGTAGTCAGGCTTCCTCTTGGTACTTAAATATCTAGACTTTCAGGTACCTAGCTCTGACAGATTATTATTCAATTTAAAAACAAATATTTTCCAATTACAAGAAGAAAAATAATCACTTATTCCCAAAAAAGTAGTCAAGTACACAGAGGTATACATTTGAAATCTCAATTTTGTGCTTAACTTGGTATTAAAACTCAAAAAACCTTTTAAAATTACTATTTTTCAATTTAGTAATAAGTTTTTCATTTCAAAGGAAAGATATTTACGCTGTCCACATTTTCTTGGAAAAGCAATAGCTTATCATCTACACAGATCTCTGCAGAATATATATTATGGTTTCATAATTATTTTGACAGTGACAGCTGATGATCTAGCGACCAGCTATTGTAAAGGCAAATTATAACTATTAAATTATAGCTAATTTTTTCTTTTCTTATATACAGCATTTAGAAAAATAAATGGGCGTTGAACTTAGAGCAGATTTATTGTTACAAAGAACATCTACCAATTGTTCTTCCCTGTCCTTAGTAAAATGTATGCTGATAATTTCATTTTGCAGCAATAATAAACATAAGTAATATGAAAAGATAATCCTGTCATTGTTGCATATTCATTTTATTATTGATATGGTTATTACCTACTCAGTAATTCACTAATGAATCTTGAAGAAGATGAAATAGCATAAAATAGAAAAGTTGTTTTGTTCTAGCTGTACAAGTGCCTTTCCAGTCCTTTAAAGATTATATGAAGAAGCCTTATAGAATACATAACAATGTAAATAGTTACACGATAGTTATGATCTGTCCCTGAAGGAGAGGGTAGCTCAAATTCTTGCAAATAGATCCCTTAGGGCAGATTAGAATGAAATGACACTGAACAATAGTGTGTTTATAAATATATATGTATAGGGTTTATTTTAGAACAGTTTGGTTGCAACAGAAAGGAAGTATGTAGCCACTTTGGTTAGAATTATCTATAGTAATATAAAAATACAAAAGCATAAAAATATCACTAAAGTAAATATATGTGGAAAAGAAATAATGAGAAAGAAATTATAAGAGTAGAAAGATCCCCCTGTGAATGCAGCAACAAGATTTGATTGTTGTAATTTCGATGTCCATTGGTCGAAATGATGGTCGCAGTCTCGACCCATGGGGAATGGGGGAAGCCCACAAAACACAAATTTCAGAGTGTTAATATATATTTAGGATTACATGAGAATGCCCAGGGTAACTCCCCTGGGAGCAGAGCTTTACACTGTCTAAAGTAACACCGTGGATCTGTTGCCACACTGTGGACCACGTGCAATCCTCTGCTGGAAGGCCCCAGAAATGAGTCTGGGGGCACTTTGGGAATCACTGATGGTTATAACACCTTCTATGAAAGCTGCCTCAGCGTAGTTGATCTGGCTGTGTCACATCAGCAGGGATGAAAACCTATGTGATGTAGACACCCCAGTGCTTCCCCAAAGGAGAATTTTCACACCTGAGCCAGGGCATGATAAAAAGCATTATTCCTGCTCACAGGACCTGCTTCATACCGGTCTCCTCCCTTATCTGGCTCAGACCCCAGCTTGTTGCTAAACAATGGTGGGTTTGTCGTGACCATCCTCTGGTGCTCACACCCTCTGCACCTGGGCTGTTACTTTGCACATCTTCAGCAAAAAGGCCGATTTTTTGAGTCATTAATCATTAACATTTCAGTCTCTCACACCAACTCATCAAGTCAGGATCTAAATAGTTAGATTGATGCCACAGAGGTCAATGTCTAGGAGGAAGCTGGAATCAGGTAGCTTCACAGATTGTTACTGGGCTTAATGCTTCTTCAATGGGGCCAGAATCCTTTTTTTTCTTTACATTTCATCTTCCCTCACTACAATCTCTCTGAGGTCCAAGAGATAAAACCTCATCTTCTCTTGCTAACTAATCAGATTCTACCAATGCAATCAGGCCCTTCTCCCCTTAAATAGTATCTTAGAAAGCATTCTTCCACTTTGTAGTGCTATTTCCGTGATTTGCTGTGTGCAATCCCCGTGTTGTACTGGTTGTGAGAGTCTTGAGATCAAATAGGTTTACGTGTTTGGTTAATTTCTGAAATGTACGGCCAATCTCTTATCACAATATATTAACCAAATACAGGTTTGAATAGAAAATTTAGTATACTCCAGGGATGACAAAATCTCGTTCCTCTACAGCTTCTGGGACGTATACATTTTTAATAGTATTTACATGAGTATAGACAAGTTCATGTCAGGCAGCATATAACTCCCAAAAGAGATTTTTTTTCTCCTGAAATACAATTAATACATCTGAAAATTGCACGAGAGTCTGTAAATCTGAAGGGGGAAGACACTTGCCAAGAAAACAACTTAATTACATATCAAAACTAATTAAGACACACCTTTCAAGATTTTCGGGAGTTTTTTATAAGAAATTTGGTGCTATGGGCTTGTTCCTCTGTGGCAGCTGTCTGTAATGCTACCGTGTTTCCCAAGTGAAATGTAGGGAACAAGTAGCTCAGGGAGTGATAAAATCATCTCAGACACAGATTATTTTTAGATGATTATCCTGCAGACTCGTTTGCTTATACTCTGGAAATGATCTGTTGTGGGGAGTTTTTTTGTTTGTTTGTTTGTTTGTTTTTTAATTTGCTGGTGCAAATAAAATTTACATTAAGATTTACATTTGGGGAAAGTTTTGCTTGACTCATTTTTTTACTTTGTTCAGGACCATGATTTGAAATTGTTCTTTATAACTGCTTCCTTCAAGGCATTTATCTGTCACCACAAAGGATTCTGTACTGTGGTGAGGCATAGGTGAGTCTGAATGAATGCCCTTTTCAAACAGCAATTAAGTATTCTCCCTTTTTTTGTGGAGTAGTAGATTCATTTAGGTAGGAAAAGACCATTAAGATCATTGAGTCCAGCTATAAACCTAGCATTGCCAAGTCCACCACTAAATCATGTCTCTAAGCACCATACCCTAACATCTTTTAAATATCTCAGGGATGGTGACTCAAGCACTCCCTGTTCCAGTGCTTCATAACCCTTGCAAGTAAGAAATGTTTCCTGACATCCAATCTAAACCTCCCCTGGCACAACTTGAGGCCATTTCCACTTGTACTATTGCTTGGCAGAAGAGATTGACCCCCACCTCACTACAATCTCCTTTCAGATAGGTATGGAGAGCCACAAGGTCTCCCCTGAGCCTCCATTTCTCCAGGCTAAACAGTCGCAGCTCCCTCAGTGGCTCCTCATCAGACTTGTACTGCAGACCTTTTCTGGACACACTCCAGAATCTCAGTGCCTTTCCTGTGATAAGAGGCCCAAAACTGAGCACAGGATTTGAACTGAGGCCTCACCAGTGCCGAGTGCAGAGGGATAATCTCTTCCTTAGTCCTGCTGGCCACACTATTTCTTATACAACTCAAATTCTGATACTACTCACAAGTAATATAGGCTCAGGTGCAAAGAATAAAACACGGTCTCCATATCATGAGTTACTAGTTCTTACCAATTTTATTTATTTATATATTCATTAATACAGTGCTTTGTTTTTTCTCTGTGTCCCTGTAAAACTGCACCATGTTTTCCATCAGTAGCTGCCTTAAGTGTTGTATCAAAGCAATACTGTTGCCATGACACAACAAACATTCAAACTGTACAAGGGAAATGAAAATTCACAGACACTTTTGAAGGATAGTGACTTTCAAACTCTGCGGCTTGCTTCATTCAGAGAAGAGTTAGAACATTCTGCTGGCTGGTAGAGATATGTGTGATGAATTCCCTGGTCCCTGCCTCAGCTTCTTGACACAAGCAGCGGCTGCTGATAGAGGCCCCTGAAAGAAGATCCCTTAAAATGTACTCAACTGTTTCCACTAAATAAAACAACCAAGTGGATGTACTCTTATATCTTCAAAGGTATCAAACCTGCAGAAAGATTGATTCCTGGAATGTGATAACAAGTGGAATACTTAGAGCTCTGTTCTGTTGCATAAAGGAAAAGGAGGATCCATACTCCAGGAAAAGCTTCCCGTCTGCTGCTCCAGAATGGGCTCCCGTAGATCCTGCTGTCATACCTACCAGCCCATGCAGATTATTTTCATTTTACAAGGTACGGCAGTAGGTGTGTAGTCAAGCAATTCAGTTCATCCTCTAGTAAAAGTAATGAATGGAGTTTAGAGAGCTAAATACAAGCATTCAGTTTATTGGTTTGGGGAGACGTTTCATGTTATGCAACATTAAAAACTCAATTCAGAGCAATAACTGAAGGAAAGATTACAAATTGTTGAAGTAAGCAGAAAGGCAAGAAGGCACGAAACTTTTATTCTCTTCTTGTCCAGTATTGTATAAATCCTCACAGCAAGGGAAAGAGATGAAGAATATGTAAACCTGATGAGAAATATGTAAAACTCCATGTAGAATGAAGCACTCCTTTTTTCCTATATTTCCTTCATACATATATTCATCCTAAAATCATCTCTGATGCCTGTATGCACAATCTCCTTGCGCATTATAATGCATGGGCCGAAATCCGCTGTTCTTAATTGAGTGGAACTACCACTGAAAACAACAGGATTTCATTTCATTAAGGACTGCAAAGTATGTCCCCCTGTGTGCACTTCTTTGGTCATGGTTAGTCACACAGTAAGTCACGAAAAAGCTCTTTTTAATGACATTTTCAGATGGTGACGTAATTGGTTGGAACAATTGATACCTTGCTTGATTCCTGAGGGTGAGACTTCCCAAATGAGACCACTGTCATGCTTATTCTGAAATATAAAACCTTTAGAATACTTTTCAATAGATAATTAATAATTATTATTACTTTCATTCAAATAAATAGAAAATGAGATACAATTTTGATACTCCTTTGAGTCTGTCAGAATTCTCAAAATATTGGAAATACCGAATAACTCATACCTTACTTTTAGTATAATTAAACCAAAGAATTTAAACTCCTTAAGTAAACTAGATACTGACATCACAGAAAAGTTGTACCTAGAACCTTGCGAAGTATAGATACATGTTCAACAAGTAGGCAGACAATTTTAATTAAGGGAAATTATTTCTTTTTGGTGGTCAATTCAGCAGGGAAAGAGAGTGGGACAATCTGAAAAAAAGTGGCTGAGAAGGATCAGAAATCCACACAATCCATGACAACCTCAAGCAGAAAAGATATTTGAGAAAAAGATTTTTGATCAATTTTTTTTAACTATGGCCAAAACTCCCCACTTGACTTCATTATTAATTACTTTTCCGAACAGAAAAAACCTCAACATCCTGAATTTAACTAAGCATTTGGGTCAAAAGACCCAATAACATATAAAACTTAAATAGGTTTGAAAGGCAGTAAATTGAGAAAAAGGAGTGAAGGCCTCAATGTTATTAATCCATCCTTTTATTCCCAATCTATTTACTATGCCATCTGAAAGGTTACTAATTTAATCCAGCTCATACTGGGGTATAACAACTTTTATTTTAACCTTTTTGCTATTCTCAGACTGAAGCCTGGTTTCACACAAGTTGACAAGTCTAAACCACTGTGACTTTAAGGTAGAAAAGGAAGCAGGAGATGGGGGGAGAGATTTGCGCTTGTTTTAACCCATATTTCTCTCACACTTCTTACGAACAAAATTCCTATTGAGATGAAACTGAAAACAGTTACCTGAAGAGCCCACGTCCCTGCCATCACCCTAGGTACCATACTGGATAAATTCAGTGCACAAAGAAGGGTACTAAAACTTTTTTATATCCCAAGCTTATTTTCTAGATGCCTTCAAGGCTTTTCAAACTGAGCATATTTGACTATTGAAAGCGGAAAATGTTTGAAAATCTAATAAAGAGGAGTTGAAATCATTTATGAGTAGCAATCAATTCTCTGATGTGTAAATTATTTACTGTACTTAATGACTTGTGGATTGAGTTAAACAATAACCATATGCTCCAGCAGAATGTCTTTTGTGTCTTTTGTAATGCATGTTTGTAGACATAGAGTAATAAAATATACTTCCAAAACTATATTTCATCTCCTCTCCCAGGCAGCTACTTAAGAAAAGCCTTATAAGAGTAGGAAGATATGGAAAATTATAAAATTGCCTTTGAAAATGGTGTATCCATTACTGATGGCACTTATTTTCCATCACACAGCAGGATTTATGGAACACTGTGGTTTGAAAGAATAAATATAATGAATAAATAATAAAATCTTTCCTACCTCCCACACTTCCTTATCCTTAATGATAGTTGGTAAGTCCTGGCAAAACATATGCAATTTGAAATCTTGGCATTGGTATACTTGGTGAAGTAACAGTCTCTGACCTCAGCAGATACCATTTTTTTTCCATTTAAAAACCTGTTTTTCTAGTATGTTTAGCAGTGATTGGTGCTGCTGCAGGGTGTTTCACCAAGGTTTTTCCTCAAGATTGTGTCATTGTTTCTAATTCTGATGTTAATATCCAGGGCAGTGAAGAGTGTCACTGAACTTTATCAGATGCTAAAGATAATTAAGAGAGGCAGGATCAGATCCATGATATGCATGGTACTTTCTGTTAGTTGCTGACCTCCCTTCTAATACTGGCATGTAAAACTGCATGCTTCAGTTTAATTAATTTTTGAAAGGAGAAGGTCTAAAATCGCTGTCTGGAAGCTATAAGTTGTTTGATTTCATAGCCAAAAATTTGGATTTGCATGGGAAAATGAACTGCACGGACATAAATTAAACTAAGCCCTATCCAGAAAGTAATTGGAATCTGCTTCAATTATATTAATTAGTAGGCTTAAAGAAGAAATACTGATCCATTGCATAACTATGCAGTTTACCCACCATCATCTTTACAGGGAGCATGTGTATTAACATGGTGCTCAGAAAATATTCAAACTGAACTGTTTTACAGTGATTGAACAGATAATTCGTAAGAAATATGCAGCCAAGATATAAATGTGTCCATGTGATTATACAAGACACAGATGAGTGCCATTCTTAGAAGAGAAAGTTGGTGTTTAAAAAGGAAAACAAAACAAAACACAAGTTAATACTGAATAGTATATGAAACAGAGATGTCTGACATCTCTGTAAATTGAGTTTGCTCTGACAGAGCTCAGGAAGAGAGCAGAACTGAAAATCTACCAGGCAAGCAACTTTCAATACCATTGGGCTAAATTAGAGTGTATCATCTTAGGCTCGGCTCAGCACAGCAGTGACTGAAATTTCAACAAGAGGTCCCCTGGGGTCTTGATACAATGAACTCTTGTCTGCTCTTAACACCATCCACTACTACCCCATGATAATCACTCACAGGCAGAGTGGGTCTTCAGGATTCAGTAGAGTGCCTTAAAGCAGTGTTAAATATAATTTATGCCACACCCTCCTTATTCTACAAATGCCATAGGTATTCCCTCTGGTCAAGGTAAGGAGAAGCTTTCTGGGCTGAAGGAGGGCAGTACTGTATTAGCATCATATGGTGATATTAAGGAACATTAGGCAGCCATTAAAGGCCAGTTTTGTCTCACCTAACTTTCATCTCCAAAATGTAAGGCCTAGACTAAAGTTATCTCCCGTTTAAAAAAAGCAACTCACAGAGGGCAACTCATTCCAGGTACCTTGACGTATCTAATAGGTTGGAATGAATAACTGAAATAATGTCTATAAAGCCAATGCTTATACATAATTAATGCCATCCCTTGGTTTCATTTAGCACAGGTCTGAGACACAAGCTCTAGAGTGTTTGAGGAACTAGTCCAACCTTCAACCTTCCTCAAGAACAGGAGAGAGGTAAAAGCATCATAGTTGCCATCTTTCTGTGGAGATACACATCTGTGCACCTGGATATTATGCCCTGGGTGTTTAAATTTGGTATACTGTCCTTTACACACACTGTGAAACCTCTCCAAATGTCATGTTAGGACTTGTCAGCAAAACCTTTGAGCGAGGTTCTTTGCTTTGTAATTTTTATTAACTTCAGAATCTTGAAAGGTAAAAAGCTGTTGGTCTCAGCTTTCTATGTGAGAAAATACCTACTCTCTGAATTTACTTTTTTTAAATGAATTTACTGTAGAAAATTAGTCAGGAGTTGACTCCCATTTTGAATGAGACAGCAGGTAGACTCCCTAGCAAGCAGGAAGCAAAAAGCTGAAATATATAATCTATGTAACATAATTGCATTTGTTATTGTCATTCTCAACATTAAGGGACAGACTCTAATTGAATTATTGTATATAAGAGAAAAAAATGCCAGTGAGTTCTGCTAAGTTATCCTGATATAATACCGATGACTATTATCGATCTCTATTATCAGTCTCTAAGTACATCAGTCGCAAATTATGTGACAATATGTAAGCAGACCTATGCTTACTTGTCAGACAAGCTTTAAATCTCTTTCCCAACCTTCCTGTCTTGTCCTGTATCCCACAAAACAATACCCTGTAGAATTTTTAGAAATGTAGAACAGCATGCCACAAAACAGCTATTTCGTGGCTGCTCTAATAGTGATTATTTTTATTTTATTTTAAAGATTTGTCTACATGACAGATACTGAAAAGCTAATATTATAACTATAGAAATACTAAAATCAGCAGTAGTTGCTATAATTCCACTATAGTATCTAACTGTGAAGTAGTGTTTCTGCATCCTTGCATTCCGAGAAATCATAGAATAGCTCCACTAATAATAAAGTAAAAGTTCCCTAAATTGCCTCCACAGTGATCCTGCTTTCCTAACTGCCAAACATTCGAATCTTCCAGTAGATTTGATACCTACAGGACTGGATGAATGTCTGGCAAGAAGTTATGCATTATTTATCATAAATCATTAATTTTTGTTTTAAAATCAGTTCAACAAACGCTGCTTAGTGGTAAGAACAGTTTATTTTTTTCTTTCTTCTAAAAAGGCGTGGGAAGTATAAGGCAGCCACTGATTGAACTAATGTTAGTCTCACTCTGACTGATGCCTCTCACACAGCAGAATGAATGAGTAAGGCAGCTGCTTTGAAATGAGACTGATATACCTTTGATTTTAGAGTAATCTAAGGAGACAAATGTGACAGACCCAGGTGAACCTCTATAAAGAATTGGGGCCCAAGTTGCCCTTTAGCAAAGTTTTTATCATCAATGTTCTCATGAATGCTCTCCTTTTTTCAGGTTTTTGCAGAAGTGAAAATGCTGCTGATACTTAAAAATTTTAGCTTGTTCTGGGGGCCATGTATCTGCTGACCAAGAAAGAAGCAAGCACAGGCACACCAGCAGAGAATTTGATATTTCTCTTTTATCTGTTTTCCTGCTTATCTTTCTGTAATAATTGTTTCAGTTTAATGCTGTTGCAAATTACTTTTCCACAAAGCATTCGTTTTTGCAGGGGAGGGGTACAAGCAGTGTTTTAATTTTTGTTCATTTGTTTTTTCCCCATGCTTAATGAATCATAAATAATTTTAAATTCATAGGAAAGTATTACCCCTGTACAGCAGGTGTTCTTTCTTGAACATAACATAATAAGCAGAAAATAAATTAAGTAAGTAAAGTCATAAGCACTTTTCTAGATATAGTTTTCAGTATAAGTTCTATGCTCAGTTGTCAGATTTGCTTAAGTCTGGTGTTAACTATGTATGGCATAGTATTCTAGCATTCAGCATTCTAGTACCTCTGGAGCTCAGTGCTTTTACAACTCAAAAAATATGAAAAGAAATCGAATTGTGATTTCAACTACTTCTTAAACAGCATATGGCAAGAATCTAAATTTTCTTCCAGGTGCTTTTTGACAACTCGCATTGAGAAAAAACATAAACAGAGATATCATACTCACAAAATATAGCTGGAGAACACAACTACAGAGGAATATTAGAACATGCACTCCAGTAAATTAGAAGGTGAGTTGTTAATATAAGTATCAATAGTCTCATTAATGCTTGCTAGGATAACTCCTTCTCACTCCCCCTTCTTTTTTCTATTGTATGAACATTCTATTTCAGACTAAATTTATTCAGGTCTAATTTATACCCATTTGTTTCTTTTGGCAATAGTGCTTTTTTATCTTCTTCTTGTGGCTTTGATACTTACTTAATTTCCATTTCTGTAAAGAATTATGTCAGTCTTCATATTTCTCAACAGTTTTTCTTGGTTATGATTAAATGTCTGTTTCTCTATCACTTTAATGCTTATTTTCCACACCTATTTAGTTTGGTCATCTTGCATATGGAGGACCAGCACAGTGTCCACAATTTCAGATAAGGTTATATCAGCGTGCTGAACAACACTATCCAGATTTCTTATTCTTGGCTAAAAGCACCTCTTCTGATTGTACTTTCTTTTCATAGTGACATTATATTAGAGAAATATAATAATCTTGCAGCCAATTACCACATATCATCTTTCTTCACTATTCTTAATCACAGAGAAGGTTTAAACTTTTGCAGAAATGCTTATTAATTGTCACTATCCATTATTAAACTTCATCTTCTTTTGTCCTCACATGTAGTACTCATGTAATTTTAAGGTCAAACCAAGAATATGTTTAATCTAAAAAAAAAAAAAAA
>VWZT01005475.1:75141-125056 GCA_013397055.1 Pachycephala philippinensis
AAATGCTTCCAGTAACATCAATGCCTTTCTTCATACTTTTCCACTTCTTATTTCATTGCTAGAGAACCTTTAACATTTTTTCTTTGCAAAATCTAGTATTGTAAGGTAACTGTATAGGGAATGTCTACTTGCCATCTGAAATATAGTGAAATGTCTGGATAATGCACAAGAAGTTTTGACGGCAAAACACAGTATCTGAGAAACCATGTTTATAAGGGCCTGGGAAAAATCTTTGTTTAAGTGCATATTAATAAATTGTCCTTTAACTGAAATCAAAATACCAGAATAACGGAGAAGTTTTGAATTGGTTAAACACCAATAAAATAAATGCATATAATTTAGTCATAGAGACATTGAAAATTCTGGATGTGGAGGCATTAAGAGTGCATATTTGGATCTCATACTACTAAAAAACGCCCTAAACAATATCAAAAGAAGTATATTAGTCCTTCTAAGCCCTCTGTGCAAATTCAATTTTGACAAGGTGATAGAGCTCTCAAAGGTGTAAAGTTCCTATAACGGCCCTGTATAATACAGTGTATAGGCTACAGAGAGGATTTGTAAATAGTTTGCAGTACCAACAATAAGGAGAAGCTTGTTCTGTTAGCATTACAGGAAACAGAAGTCAAAGGTGCATGCACACAATTTATTCACAACTGTAATTCATCTCGAGTTACAGAATCTGACGCTCAGTGAAAAAAAAAGAAAAAAGAAAAAAGAAATGAAAGAGATGGGAGTGCACATTATGGTATGTCACAAAGAGAAACAGAGCCGTGGTAAATTAAGCTTCCTTAGCTCTGCTTTTTCATTTTTTTCAAAACTGACTATTTTTAATTCTTGAAATGACTGATTTGACTTGTTTTTAGTAGGGTGTATTTCATTCTACTTAAGTTGAAACATATTTGGATTGAAACAGAAAGGAAAGGACAGACACCTACAGCTAGTATGATATAACATCCTTCTATTCTCTTATGTAAGCATGCACATAATTTTATTACAGAACCAATAATAAGGGAGACATCCTCTTGGCTGCACGATACAGTTGGAAGATTGTGTTAAAGTGATTGGATTTTCAGATGGATACTGTCTTTTTTTCTGGAAAAAGTGAAAAGGATAAAATAGTTTTGAATGGTACATATATATTTGTTATTATTACATTTTCATTTCTCTACCTGAGGAACAAGAAAATATTACATATATAAAATATAACAATCCCCATGACATACTCATTACAAAAATTTGGGATCCTGTTCGGAAGAGGCACATGTAATGATACCAAGCAGATACGTACTAAATATTTGTTTTAAATGTGTAAATTAACTCCTGCAGTCAGAAAGCTGATGAAGTGTTAAGAGGAAAATCAACCATAAAAGAAGATAATTATGAAAATAGAACCATACAACAATCCAAGGGAAGTTAAGATTTCCCAGCTAACATTCATGAGTTCATACCAGTATATATCTGTATGTTCACATATATCTCTATATAATTTATTTAACATTAGCATTTATTTGTATAGTCCCAAACTGTGGTTGTTTGCTCTCCCCTCCTTCGTTTCTGCTTCAGCAACGGCCACCATTGGTTGTTTTGATGGCTACATCTGGCTTAAGTTGTACCCTGGGGAGACACATAACAACACAGTAGGTAAAGGGCCATAAATCTTGCTCAACAGCTGAGGGCTAGTTGAGTGCATGCCAACACAAAATACTACTGGTTTGCAAACAAAAGTCAATCATCTTACTCCATAAATAGTGGACAGGCCAGGGCCCACTGTGCAATCCTGCATGGCAGTGGGCTGCACACCAGGATTTCCCCTTGAGTAGGGACATGTCTCAAGGTTACTCCTCAAGGTTGAGAGAGCCCTTATTGCATCCAAGGCTCAGTAAATAAGTTGGAATAAAGATACTGAAGCTTTGAAATCTCAGCTAAGTCATATAAAGGATTGATTGTGCATATATAGTCCTTTAGGTATAAACCATTGACCAAATCTGGGACTATGTATAGATCCAGCTGCACATAAGCTCCCCTGAGAAAGGAATTTAGAACACAAGGAGGTCCTTTATGAGCCTCATGTCTCAACAGGAATGTTTCCCTGACAATTTTGTCTGATCCTGTCCTCTATGCAACAAGCAATGAAGATCAACTTTGCAGCCAAATCTGGTTAAATCAATGTCGCCATTTACTTACAAACTTAGTAAAATCACAGTTCTATATCAATAAATTGCTACTTCTCTCCTGCAAGGGAAGTGCATCACTCCATCTGTGACAGCCTTGACTTTGCTCATGGAAATGGTGTGAATTGCCCTAAGGTTATGTCTCACAGCTTCCTGAATGTTAAAGATAATAGGTCATAAGTTCCTATGTGGATGTAATGACGTAAGGCCTTCTGACTGTGGGTATTCAAAACCAGAACTACTACACCTCATTACTTTGATTTTCAACTCAGCAACTCAGCAAGGAGGATATTAATAAGCATACTGAAATGAGTGAGAACGTACCCTTCACACACACATAGAATGTCCAGACAAGGTCACTTACTCAGCTCTGCAGTTTCTGTGCTGTCTCCCTTCAATGCTGGCTGTCAACTATTTTTGCAGCCATTTGTGATTACACATCAACAACATGATGCATTCAGGGCCAGACAGCAAGTATATGCATGAAAGTAAAATACCTAATGCTGCTGACACTGCCTCCTCTTCTTCTTCCTCACAGCTGCTCTTTGTACCCACAGCACCTTTATGCTGCTCCATTAAGAGAGTAAGGGAGGCAAAGGACTGTAACAAGTGTATAAATATGAAAAGTAGCAGAGCAAAGAGCTCTTTAGCAACTTGTTTATGCAACTTGTGCAATTATTAGATCTAGTAACCAGGAAGATCATTCATATAAATTGGTCTTGTTGTCTACTGTGTAAATATTTGTACCACAGTGAATGACAAAGAACAGCAGATAAGAGACTGTAACTGCAGATAAATGTGGTACAGTAAAAAAGGCAGAGAGAAATTCACTCCCAAGTAGAGGATACCATTACGAGAACCTTCTTCTCCATAGGATACTTTTTAATCTATTCACTGGCATCTAGACAAAAACAAGTTTCAATAAGGAAATGATTAATTGAACAGCTTGTGTGGAGGAAGGATGAAGTTTTGAAGGTTTCACTGTCTTGGTACTTACTTTTTCATGCTTGAGCACTGAACAGATTGGAAAGTCCCACACTGCATTTTGGACATGCTTATTGATTGTGTTAAGGATTAAAAATAACTAGGATGAGGATTGTGGATAGGTCCTTTTACTGAAGTGAACAGACCTTCACCAGGGTAAGCCAACACATAGGAAGAGACTCACCTTGGCTTTCTGACATTCAGATGGTAGGTATTTTTTTTTTAAATAAGCCTTAAAATTTTCTTCTGTAAGAAGGAGACATGCAGACAACCTCTGGAGAGCAATTCCTGTATCGTAAGATAGGTGTCTAAGACAGGTGAGATATATAGCTCTCTGGCAGTACTTATCTCTCTTCAGCAAATAAAAAAGGAGCTACACAACTGGTTTAGATTGCATACCTGATTTAAAGACAGATAAATGCTTCTTTTAGCTTTTTCTTGTTAGAATTTTTGTTAGAATGAAGGGTAGCTCATACGTATTTTCTGTAAATAAACTCCAGCATCATATTAATTAAGGTAAATAACTAACCTAAACATCAAAAAAGATACAATTCGTGTAAGGACACAAGTTTTCAAATACTTCAGCATGACCGAAGTCCCACTTTATACCTGAAGCCACTCAGCAATGTGAGTAAAGACCTACATAATTTTGTCCTGGTTTCAGCCAAGGACAGGGTTAACTTTTTTTCATTAGGTGTGAGGGGGTGGAGTTTGGCTCTGTGTGGGTGTGGCCAAGACCCAAATCTTATTCAATACCATCTCATGTTATTGTTAAGGGTGGGGGAAGGAGGCTCTTTTGCTGGTTTTCTGGAAGAAGGACATTCCTTCTGAGGCAAGAAATCATGGCAGACAAAACAGTTGGTATTGTTGTGGACTTCTGCACAAATCTTTTCTTTGTCTTATACCTTTTGTTAATAATATTGTTGCTGTTACTGTTTGTTTTCTTATTTCATTGCTGTTTCCAGTAACTTTTTTTTTTTTATCTTAACCTGTGATCTTTTCCTTTTGTGCTTTCTGTTGGAGAGGGAAGGCAAGCAAGTGGCAGCATAGGTTTTGTGGGAACACTGAACCGCAACATTAGTCCATTTTCTATTTGACAGATGCTTCTAGCCCCTCCCAGACACCTGAGAAAACATAAGGTTTAAACAAAGGGTAGTACTTGAATTAGAAGTTTTAGGTCTACTGTTCTTCCATCTTTACAATTATAACTGTGTTTCTGCAATTTTGGGAGCCTGGAGACAGAAAGAGGGCAGTCATACACATAGACAAGTGAGACTGCAGGAAAATAAGGCAACAGTCCAGCAGCATCGTTCATAATCTACTTGTTGAGATATGTTAGTGGTCCATGACATGACATTTAACACTGTTTCATTTGAAAGAGGACCCTAAGGCCATTAACCAGAATTGGGATTTCCAGGCATTGTCTATAGCTCAGGTGTTCTCACCTCATTACCAGATCAAATGCCATGCTGCAGATTTTCCCATCTCTTTCCTAGAAGTCAGCCAAGTGACTACCCTCAGGTACAGCTATTCAACACAATATGTGTCTATGTAGCAAGTCAAATAAAGTTTATGGTGACTGTGATCTTGAATTTTCTCTCTGAAGGTGTGACATAGGACCATGCTGAGTGTGCTCAGTTTGCCTGCACAGGTTTGGACAGTCCGGACTGTCACATCCTGCAGGATCCTTCACACAATACATAGAGGCATACAGGTGCTGTTCCAATGCACATATGAACTTATGAAGAACAGGTGAACTACTCTACTCACCAAGTATTGCTTGGTTACTGCCCACACCAATTCGTCAGAGTGAGGAGTGGACGAGGGGGAAGGTGATGGAATCCAGCCTCTCCTTCTGTCTGGAAGGAATCTAGCTCTTGAGAAGCAGCTCTGGACATTCAAGTCTGCTACCCTTCTTTAGTTTAGAGGTTTGTGTAGGGGCTGCGGGTTTTTTTCCTTCCCTCCTTTTCCTCTCTCCCTGTCAATAAAATCTGTTTTCTGCTGTGTTTTCTGGTCCCTAATGTTAATGTAGAGTGCTGGAATCAGGCTTTCACCTTGTTTAGTTTTTGAGAGAATTATTTCCTCTTGCATTTGCTATGGATGTTTACCCCATTTCTCTCTACAACCCTTCTGGGGCACATATCAGTTTTGTTTTGCTCTCTTTGCCAGCAGATGTTTTATACTTTCTTTTGCCTTTCAGTAAAGTCACCATCACCATCAACTTCTAAATGTGTAAGTCCACCAGGGACACAGTTCAGACTGACAGCACCACATATTAGTCCTGGGCCCAATCCTGCTGCTTTTATTCAGTTAAATCCTGGTTTCACTGGCAGGACTGCCTGGATTTTCTGGGGCTTTCAGCGGATGAAGGAATCTGCCTATGTAGGTGAATTTGATGCTTGCCCACACTTCCCACACAGTGAGGGAAATAACAGACTGCATTTTAAAAGCACAACAATTACACGTTGTTTGGATATGTGGATTTGTTTGGTTAATTTTTTCCTGCAAAAACTCTTTTTACCCTTGTGTGCAGTCTGCCAGAATAACATAATTTATTAAAGATTGATCTAGACAAGATATAGATCTTTTGTCATTAAAATGATGTGGCTTCTTGAGGCCCTTTTTATGTTTAAAATGTGAAGTGGAGATAAAGATTTGTGATCAAATTTAAAGTGTTCCTAATAGGGATTAAATTTAGATTCCATTAAGCAATTTTTGTAGACATCCTAAGCAGCAAATGTTTGTTGCAAACATATTAATTGAGTTTTAATTATAAGATAGATGTTTACATGATATGACTGCTAAGCTTTCTTGAAACTGTTTCTAGTAATGAACCAACATTCCAAGACATATTTATGAATGTTTTAGCCCAGTAACTCCGTTATAAGATGAAGCAAGATATAATAATAAAAACAACCTAAACCTCACATTAGGTACAAATTAAGCAGTCAGGCATTTCATGCAACCTTTATGGTTATAATTAATTTTTCACTTGAGTCCATCCTCTGATATGTAATCAAATCAATGTATGTTAACTACAGGAGCTCTAGTGCATACATCATCCAGAGCTGAGTAATTATTAGCATTGGACAGTTAACGAATACTTACTCATAAAAAGATTTTTAGATTCACCAGCTATGTGATAAAACATGGATAGTCATACAGTAAAACACTGCATAGTCATTAGCCCTCTCTAGACAGCTGCTTAACCACCACATTAGATACTCTTTTTATTAAATCTTCTCATCCCAGTCTTTTTTTCTTTCCTGATCAAACTGTTTTGCATGCATAACTAGTCCTGGTCTTGTCTCTCCATGTGGATCTCTGATCTAGTTCCTAACTGGGGAAGTTGAGAGAAACATTTTCAAAGACTTGGTTGAATGCACAGGTACTATTCTCTGTTTTTCAAATGAGAGTAGCAGGATAAAATCCTAGAATCCAGAGTCATGGATGACTTATAAGTATCACTTATAAGAAGATATTAGGTTACATCCTAGGAAAGTGTACAACATGTAGGGGCTGGTAGAAGTTCCTGGTACAGTGCTGACCCAATCCCTTATTCACCACGGTAAGGGAAAATTAGTGCTAAAACTACACCAAGGGAGACTGCTTGGTTGGATTGCACTCAAATACACAGAAACATTAGCTTGCTTTTGTTTTTAAAGGATCTTTTGTTGTTTTTGAATAATAATAGATTGCTATCTCACAGCACTGTTATGACATTTGATTAATGTTTGTGAAGTGTTTTGAGACCCTTATTTGAAAGGCACTAAAAACTACAAAGTATTGTTATTATCCTTTCTCTGAATTCCCCCAAGTTCCAGGTGGCTCATAACATTTTAGGTAAAGGCTGTCAGAGTAACCCTGTAGACTCCATTAAAGCAGTGTATTTCATCTGTTTACTGATAATTTCTACTTTATGCTTTTAGATTTTCTTAGTTTCTGGTCTCTTTTCTTCAACTGAGTAGGGTATGAGACAGGATGATATGTCTGATAGGATGAAAATGAGCTTTTCCCAAGGCTGGGACTTTTAATCTTGACAACCTGTTGATACACTGCTTTTACAATAGTGTCTCTCAAATGAAGAAAAACAAGCAACAAAAATAAATGGCAAATAAAATATATAGACCGTGCCAGGTATCTCTCGGCAGCTTAGTATGTGCCAAAATATTTTACTGAGAAATTCCCAGTTGTATAAGCAGATCTTAATTTCTTCCACTTTTTCAGGAAAAAAAAGAAAGGCAGCTCAGTTAGTTTTGCGTTTCTGACACAGAATTCAGATCAGATATTTTGTAGTCAGCCCAAGGCCATACAAAGCACAGAGAGTGGTAGTACAAAATGATTGTACTGTGTGTGCTTGTGTACCCAGACACACCATAGTCTGATATGCAATATTTAATGGAATTTGAATGTTACCTTTTTCCGCATATATTGGTAACTAAATGGCTGCTGGCAATTATTCTTCAAATAGTGCAGAATCTTTGTTTTGGAAAAGGTTTCTTACATAATCAAGTTGTTTTTCTAGCTTCTCAGTGCTTCAGGATGAAAATAGAGCAGCACTCTGGCAGATATTATAAAACAGAAATACAAGCCAAATTTTTTTGATGTTCCTGTCACAGGGCTGGATAGGGTACAATAGTAGGAGAGAAACACTCAGAAGCAGTCCTGCCACTGTCTACTGACCTGAATACAAACAAATCAGGAACCATGCCAGTATTCCTATTTCTGCGCCCTTTCCCTCCTCCCCCAGCCCTCAGGAAAACAAAATATATATAACAAAAAGAAGCAAAACCCAGAAAGTTATACAATTATAACGTATTTTTCCTCCCGTGGTATGTTTCTTTGAGCTTTACACTAGCAGACAGCAGTGCAGCAGCAGAGTTTTGGCACACAAAATGTCTCTATTAGTTAAAGGAAACTATACGATATGAGCAACACAGTGTGCCAGAAATCCTTACAGTCAAACAGTAAAAAACATCTAGAGAGAAAAAACCACAAACATAAAGTAGTAGGAGTGTCACTATCTTGGTTACTTTATCAAAGATGGAGGGAGGTAGAAGAAAAATGGAGGAAAAAATATGTTTAAGAATCCCACATTAGGTTATTCCAAAACAGAGGCAATTTTCAATTTAATTTTTCTTCTTTTTTTCTCCATAATTTTTTTAATCAATTCTATTCCTTTCTATTTAGATAATGGAAATATTAAGCTTTCATTAAAAATCAATATTTATAGCACAGATGGTAGTGAGGGTAACCATGAAAACATCAACTGAGTATAAACCAGAACAGTGATGACTTTCATACATTGCCGACAGCTTGAAACAGTAACTCCAAAAAAAACCCTAGTCCAGTAGATGATCTGGCTCATTTGTCTTAATGCCTGGTTGACTCCTGCTGTGTCTGAGCTGAATGATCCAAGGACACCTCCAAGCAAACAGGTCTGGGTGGACACGCCAAATACATTTTCAACCCATTGCAAGGGGTGCCCCAGTCCCTTCCCTCTTGCCTTCTGCGTGCTCTGCTCTCTGCAAACTGGGACCCAGGTGTACAAGTCAGATGAGATCAGTGCTGTGCTCCAAGAAGGACTGTGATTTCAATGATCCCACGACAAGGCTGCAGAGAATGCAGCTGTAGGACTTCTCAGAGACAGACTCTTAACCTCATCTGATGTCCCTTGCTCCCAAGAGCAATGGAGTTTAAATTTTAGTAAGACAGCTTTTCTCTGTTCGTAATAACTTTGCACAATACAGGACAATATTTTTAGTATAATTTAGATTGTGGTTTTAAACAGATACATCCAGCTTATTTGCACTGGCAAAGGGGTTTAGTATGCATTATACAGTAACAGAAACAGTTACAGGCAAAATTATGCTGAAGTACACCAACAAATAGATGTTTTTGTAGAAAAAAATCATTCTTTTGTGTTGTGTACATTATTTCACTAACTAAGGAAGCTCCAGGAGCAACTTGGATCTCTGGGGCAATCCCTCCTCCCCTGCACTTCAGCTCTCCTTAAGCCCTGAAATGCTCAAGAAAAGAATTACAGGGATAAGCCAGGCAAAAACTGAAACCCGGACAGCTGTTGTAGAAAGATTTTAAGGGGCAAAGAACAGAGTTCATCGCTCAACAGATATTTTTTTTGTGAGAGTTGATCTCAGTTCTATTTTATTTCTTGCAGATTATATAGAGAATATCCTGTCCCTGAAGTAACTGGCTATGTGGTTCATTCCCTGCAGCCCAGAGTGTTCAGACATGACCCCAAATCTCGAACCTCTCTGTCTTTATTATTTTCATCCCATTATCTTCCTACCAACACGATCCCCACTAAGAAATTGAAAATAACAAACCAGGAAAGAAAACCATCAGACATAGAGCAAAACAAAGCAAAACAAAAAAGCTCCAAACTCTCACAAGAAAACACGGTAGAGATGATCTTGCTGGATCTGTGCTTTCCTCTTTCTCTGGTTTTTTTTGGGTTTTTTTAGCTGTCTTGTCTGGTTTATAAATGCACCAGACCTTTTATTCTGCTTACACAGAGCACAGAACCATAGGTTTTGGTTGATTCCTAAGAACTTTGATAGTTGGGGTGATAAAATAGGAACATATGAAACTCCTTCACTAATAATCCTCTGATAAATAATATTCTTCTGATTTGATAATCCCAACAATTCAGCCTTTTATGCATTTATTTTTATGCATAAAAATTAAACTATTACACTTCCAGCTCCACATTTGAAAATACAGCAGTTGAATGTTATGACAAATAGCCAAACCTTTCCCTCCAAAACCTGGATGTAACCCAGATGCCAAAAGTTCTGGCTTCTCCCTAACAGCTTCACAATGCAGTGATGTGCTGTCAGTACAAATATCTTACTTCAGACAATCTGGGAGTGGCATAAACTAAGCTTAACTTCACAGAAAGATGACAGCATTTCGCAAACTGTGTTGATTTTGGTGTTTATGTATTAGCTATCACATATATGTTAACACATACAGAAGCATGTATGTCTGTATATATAAACAGACCAAAAAAAGCATATGTAGAAGAAAGTGCTAAAGTTCAGATACATAGATACAGATATATAGATATATATAAACATATGTGTACATATGCTTAATGCACTTATACATATGTATAAATACTCTGCACTGTTTTGTATTTGACTTTATAAACTTGCTGCTTAAACTTGACACAAAATTGGACTTTATTTTGCAAAGGAAGCTACTTCCATTGTTGGAAAAAGTGATGCTCTCACTGTAAGATGCTAAGTTCTGGTTGCAATAGCTGAGCTCAGGAAAATAACAACAGGAACACTGCACCCTGTAATAAAATACTATTTTGACCACCAACTAGGCAGGAATGAATTGTGAACATGCCCTCATCTGTTCAATTTTAAAACAAATACAAAAATAAATAAACAGATAAATATGATGATGGCTCATAAAGCAAATGAAATTTTAAATAGGATGTGTGTACACTGTTTTTCTATGGTGACTTGATTCCCTCAAGTAGCAGCAACCTGCTTGTTTAGTTATTTCGTGTAACTTTGCACAAAAAGAATATTTGTCCTTAAGAAAGATAACAAGACTGTTTCCTCTAATAGCAACTTATTTTTATACAGCTTACACTATAAGCCAAATCTAATCTGACAGTGTCTCCGTAAACCTTCTCTGAAGTACTGAAATACAGATTATAGTTAGAATCCGGGGGGTTGAGGGTATGAAGAAGGTATTAAGATTTTCACTTTTCATCTTTGTTTTAGGATCATTCTCTTGACAAAGTCTGTGTGAATTCTCTTCAGATGCTTCAACATATTTGTCAGACCACTGCACAGCAATGCAGAGCATATTAATTCTTGGCACAAGTGTTTTGTCTCCAAGGAACATCAGGGCACCTTCTGTCCTGTAATTAAACTGAACCTGCTCTTGGATCTGTTTATCCAAGCTTGTGCCATCTTCTGACTGACAATCCTGTGGTGATGTGCTGCTGCAATGCATCATGTAAGTAGATGCTGTGATGATGCGTGACCCTTCAGGGGTGCGGGTTCGGTTTAATCCAGGCACCAAAGACAGAGCACGGGGCAGAGCTCATCCCACCAGCATTTTAGTGCTGCTGTCACCAGGGCACAGAGCAGGGGTGAGGAGGAGTGTGATATAACCATTCACAGTATGAAGATATGCATTTTTTTTTTACATGTGAAGCTGGGTTTTAACAGCCACACAAGCAGGCTGGGCAGTTTAAATTTCTCCAGAAGCCCTTTATTGGTGTGAGGGTGGGAATAGGTGTTAATGCAGGTAAAAGGAGAGGAACTACACACCTTTGTAGGAGATGATCAGTTCTGGGAAAGGACAATGTCCATCCCCTTCAAGACAAAGATTTTTTTCCCATATTTTGGGAAAAAAAGAAGGAAAGCTACAGATTTTGTTTGGATATTTTGCCTCACAGCACCCCTTCTCTCTATTTGAATCCACCACTGGATCCCCAGGATCCAGGGATCTCTTTCTAATTCAAGAACACAGTGTCTTAAAGTTTTTTCTGATACAGAGTGTGATTGCATTAATAGCCAATGATCCGTTCAACACAATATGTCTTAGAATTTAATTCAGCATTTAGAAAATCAGATCTATTTGAGGAGCAGAATTTAAACACATGATTGGCTTCAGGCCTATGCTTAAGTCAATAAACTTTAATGAGACAAAGTTTAATGGCTTTCTTCAATCAGGGCAAAGGTAGTCTGTGTTGACGGCTTGCAGCTTTAAGCTTAGACACTAACATTATTTTAAGATTTAAATATCCATTTTAAATACAGCAGTGTTTAAATAGGTTTTCAGAACCAATGCATCCTATAATATATGAATATTAATGCTTTAAATTATGCAGCCAAAAAAATCAAATGTTTAAAAGGGCTGAAGTAACATTCACATTAATATATTGTGTCCAATCTTGAGTATAAAGTAAAAATCCAAACCTGCTGAACCGAAATTGATGGTAATAGATTTTAAAACAAGTTAGTTACATATTTTTCACCTTCTTCTCCTTATGCATTGACTACTTTTTTCAGAGTAACTTTAGTTGCTTGAGTCTAAGAAAACTTATATTTATCCCGAATAGGAAAAAGAGTCTTAACCTCTCATAATATATTCAAATGAGAAATTCACTAGTTTTCAATTTTATTTTTTTCTGAAAACTGGGTACATTATTAAGACCTGGAAGGACAAATGAACTTTCTGATATGGATTGTTTTTAAGGCCGGTTGTTTTTTTAATCTAATTTTCTCTGCACATTTTCATTCACCAGTAAAAATGCCATACACAAATAGGAAGTACTCTTAATTTGCTTGGGACCTCTGTAAGTTATGAAAAGATAGAAACTCTTTTTAAATGCAAAACTTAGCCTTAGCTATAGCTTTGTGGATGGCATATTGATAGTAAAATTCAATGTCTATTTATAAACTGTTAATTTTATTTTTATTGCATTCTAGCTCTTTCACAGGTATTCACACTACTTAAACACCCCTTTCCCAAATTTACCTCCTCAAACAGATCTGATGTGACAGCACTTAACTCCTGTCCCCCTCTCCTCAGACTTTGCCCTGATGTTGCAGAGCAGCTCGGGACCCAGGGAGACAGCAGCCCTGGCCATCCTGTTCAGAGGCACAAGAATCACAGTATCTCCTCTTTCCACTTCCCTTTAAAGTCTGGTGCAGTGTTGTGGAGCCATACCAAAACCACAGCCCTGATGAAACAGTGCGGCACCTTTCCCCAGCACTTCTTGTTAAATGAAATGGGGCATGACATCCGGGGAGGTAGAAAGCTTTGCTGACTGTTTTATCCTTAAAGCACCAAAGGCTTTAAAAAAAAAAGTGCATTGTTTTGTTTAAACTTGCAAGATGGACATTATTTTTTCTGAAATGTACTAGAATAAAATCTCCAGCTGCGCTGCAATTTTAGTAAGCTATCTGGCCTACTCCTTATGCCCCTTATGCAACCAAGCTTAAGCATCTTAATGAACTTTAATGTTAACCTAAATGCTTAAAGAAAACAATGCATATGGAAAAGCCAGATCCAGAATAAAATCTTTGAGAATGAAGTACATTTATTTTGCCTTTTCACTCTATGTAGTTTACAGGTAAATTACAGGTATATATAGGCTACAAGCAAAGAGGGCCTTTCAACATACTGTATGTCTGCAGAAACAATTGCTTACCTAGGGAAAACTCATTACTGGTGAACAATCCCATTTTAAGGTCTCTAAGGAGGTAAACTATCTAGAAACAATACCTAGGTAATAGCTACCTATTTATCTGCTATTCTGGAAACATGCGTGCTTGCTTTTTTTTTTTTTCCCCCCAATGCACATTCTATCTGAGCTTCATAGTTAGGTTAATTAGGAGTTAGACACATTGCAAATTAAAATCTGAAGCTGTTTTGAACTTTCAGATTCCCATGGTCCAGGCAAGTTTGTTTATGTATACTCTGTTTCCATTCCTCAAATGTCCTTTAGAGAGGTTAAGATTTTCCAGTTGGCAATAGAGCATGTGGTTGGACAGTTCCACTGTTCCCTGTTCTGGGATATAATATTTTGCGTATGAAGATTTTGGAAATTTCTTATATTTTAATTCTGGTGACTTCTGTTTTTAGTTTGCTGGAATTAGTTTTTTCTGATCTGTGTCCTTTAAAATATTTCCTGATTTTACAGTGTAACCAAATGCAAATGAGGAAAAATATTTTTTAATGTTATTTTAAAAGACTTTTTTAAACTAAGGCCAATATAGAACACACACGGCAAATTATTTCTGTTTTAATGCTCCATTGTTTTAATAATTTAATCAGTAATAATGGTATATACCTAATTATTATGCTACAGAGAAAAAAAGTTTAAAAAAAAGAGGGTCAAACTTAAAGCGTAGTTAAAAATACAAGAGAAAAAAAGCTTTCTTTGCAAGACAAGGAATCTACAAACAGAAGAAAAATTACAAGCTATGGGTAGAGGTTCCTCAGTCAGTCTGATCTCTTTTTAATACATTATTTCTAAGCATATAATTTAAGGTTATTTATTACCATCATATCCAGTACCATGTGTATATCTGTGTATGACAAATGTGAAATTTTTATCCCTGTAGATGATACCCATACTTAACTACCTAAGAATCAAGCAAAAGCAAGAAAAATGAGAACCCATAATACGCCATTTCTCATTTTCTCTAGTTTTTTTGTGAACACTGAATCATTTTGTATTTTGTATTTTAACTCAGGCTTCATTGCTGAGTTATAGGTGGTTTGTAACTGGCTAGTGATCATCAGTACTTTATTTAAACCCACCTGTAACTGTAAAAAAACCCTTTTTCTTTAAATGTATATACATACTTGGAAAAATAGGAGTTGATCCACATGCTTCAGGCAAGCTCGACGTAATTATGAATTGTAGCACAGCTGAAACCTAGCCCTGGCAAAGTGTATTTGTACAGTTCTGTCTAAATATTATACCCAATCCAAGGCTTCTCAAAAATATAGATTTACTTTTTTTCCTTCAGCATTCCTTCTCTTTTTCGGGCTCAGTCTTTTTCCCTTCCATCTTTAAATGTCTAGGGGAAAAAGAAAAAGATGAACTTATCAAGTTTATGAAAGTCTTCAAAATAAGCTACAAATAATTAAGCAAGCACAAATATTGGCACATACACATGAATAACACAAAGAAAAGTAGAAAAGTACTAGGAAATAAAATGAATCTTTATTTAAAGGATTAAAAGAAGGGCATTGTAGTCTTTGCTTTAGGAAATATGCTTAGTTCAGCATGTCAGTCATCAGAAGATTCATCAAATTTTGCTTTGGTGTTTGAAATAGGCTAAGTGGTTAAGAAGAATAAGAGCCTGTTTGATTTCTAACATGTATTTTCCAGGTAGCTCAGGGATCAGAATGGAGCAACCTTCCCTCAGAATTGCAGAGACAACAGGAAAGCTTATCACCCTGTCTCTTTCTGCGTGGGGTGCCTCTTTCAAGTAAGATAAAGCTAATCAAAGCCTCAAGCATTTGTGGCAGGAGACAGCGAATTAAACATACAGAAACCACTAGGTGGTCTTGTCTTTGTAAGCAGAAATGACTTGATGTGTGCCTTTATATTTTAATTGAAATCAAATGCAGAGATACTGCGTTCAGCAAAGAGAAAGATCACTGTAATGAATGAATCAAATTGTGTGTGGTCTTCGATGCATGTCTAAAATTGATACATATTAGATAGAGGATTTTTCATTTCTGCTCCTCTTTGTCCTTGCTGTTTAAAATGAAGCTATTTCAGTATCGATGAATAAATGTGTTCCCCAGGGCGTAAGCAATTCTCATTCACCTCCACTACACTGTCTGCTATCACAATGGATTGGCTGACCGCACAATTCTGATTTTGAAATCTGAGTTTCAAGAAGTGATATTAAGCTGCTTTGAGTTGTCATAGAAATTGCATTTCTAAAAGAGATTAGTAGGTTTCAGATTCCTAAATAGTGCTGCAACAGGAGCATTTTAGAAACTATGATGGAGCTATAAGACTCACTATTCACAGTTATTGAATTGGAATGATCATATCATTTATGAAAACACATACCTAGATGTCCTTGACCATTTATGACAGCAGTAATGAGAGCAAACACAGCCAACCTCAATTTAAATATGAATAAATATGAACCTTTCTGACATCAACTGTCCTTCCTTTGACAGTTTCAATATATACTAACTAAAGAAAACATACCACTATTCCAGAACAGATTTCATCTTAAAAAAACAATCGAGCTCTTTATTGTCAGCACAGAAGAACTAGAGATGCTATAAAATAATAAAACACTTTTATTTCTTCCTGTATTTCAGCAATTGGAAATAGTATTGAAGCTGGCTGGTGTGGCAGGGCTTGCAACCACACTGTTGATGAATATTGCCAAAGCAGCAGTTGTGTTACATACTTACCTACAGTAACCATACATTTAACATAGAGTAAGATTTGTGCTGGCATGTGCAAAATCAGTCAAATTTGTATTGCATATATAGCCATCACAGAGGGAGAAGAGACACCAGCGTCCAGTTCAGCACACCTGGAGTCTGGACTATTGTCTGTGAGGGTCTGCCTTTCTCCATTGGCTATAAACAGGTCTTTTAGGGGACTTTCCTATTTTCACAGGCATCTATAGGGAGGTGATTTGAATTGTGTTTTCTTTCACTACAAACACACACTTAAAGAACTGGTTTTACGTACTTCTTTTTATCTGTGTTTCCCGGGTCATTTGGAGTGCTTGTCCAATCTCACATGGCATATTGCATCGTTCTGTGTTAATTAGAGGTAACCTCCCAGGTCTGTTTGAATATTCATTGACAAGAAATTTTAGGGGGAAATATTCCACTTCAAGTTACCTTTTCCTACTTCTTAAGTTCTCTATTGAATTAAGGGCTTCAACATTACCTTGACAGTGTCACATCTCTGACGGCATCAAACGCTACAGTTGCCATTGAGGAAATGCCTCACTCAAACCAAACTCCCCCTTCTCTGTCATTGCACACTGAATTTACAGCCTATTAGTGCACTCAGGTCCCTAAGACCTTTACAGCCTGCCAAAGTTAGATTGTTCTTTGGAGGCACAGCCCCTTCAAAACTAAACCCATATTTTGACTTCCTTTCCTCTTTCCTTTTCTCCAACACGTGTTTGGTGTCCCATTGGCATAGAGTGAATCTGTTCCTTCACAAGATTTTAATTTGAGAGAGGGAGAGTTGTAACCCTAACTCTGTCTTTCCTCCAGCTGCATATTTAGGTTCTTCTGAAGCAGCAGGCTTAAGTGACCATTTCCAGAAGTCTGCTGTCCTTCCCTGTGGCCATGCTCATGGGTAGTTTTCATACCTTCTCGTGACAGGGAGTCTTTAAATCTTCATTTGCTTTTAAATATCATTTTCCAATGGAAGTCGCACTGGGTCAAGCTTTGGAGATCAGTAACAGCTACTAACTTTCCATCACAGCGCTATGCTGACTTCCAGCTTCCACAGGTTCAACCAGCAGCCACTTCCTCCCCACTATGCCATAAACTCAAGTAATTCTAAATCATAGCTGTGACAGTGGAAACACAGGTCTGTGATACACTTTAGTTCTGCTCTCTAAAGAGCTCTGCTATATGGTTTGCACTGTTAGGTGGTTGTGTGCATAGCACATACACAGTTCTCTTGTTTACTAATCCTTTTTTACCATCCAGTGTTGGAGTTTAGATTTCTGGATTATGGAGTTAATTTCTGTCTTCTTCCTAAGATGAAACTAAACTAATTCCCATATTTTTGAATCGATGTTTTCCCTTGTATGCTCCTAATAGTTTCTTAAAGTCTCACCAAACTTTAAAGCCGAGGGTTTTTTCCTGTGTTTTGGGGTCTTTTTTCTTGTCTTTTTTTTTCTTTTCTTCTGGCAAGGCAAGCAAGACTTTGCAATCAGCTTAGCATATAATACATTTGCTTCTGAAATAATTGATGTATATCAACTTTATACATAAAACATGACAAAAGCCCATCAGCTATACTTTGCAGTCAGAAGATTAAAAATAAAAATATTGTTAAAAAGTTGATTGGCAAAAATGTCCTAGTTATTCAACTAGTTTGCATCAGTGTCTTTTCAATGACAACTAAGCTCTTTAAAAAGTCTTATTCTGTTTGATAAAAAGTCTCTTTAAAGAGGAGCTTGAATTTACACTTCCAAATTCTGTTTTTGAAGACTTTTAAAATGTTTGCTCATTTGAAACATAGCATCTAATCTAGCAAGACATATAAGCTAAGAAAACAACTCCTAAAATAATATATGTACACCAGCAAATCAAAATGCCTTCTTAGCATTGACATTAAAAATTATTTTTTTACTAAACTCATGAAATAAACAATGTAGAGTGCAGATGACTTATGAATGTGCATGTGTGTGTATATTTAATACCACCGTGATTTACAAATGGTGAGCAGTACTACACAATTTAACCTGTCAGAATTATGAAGCAAAGACATGAAGGAGCATCCTAATGAGTATGAATAGGCATAATACAATCAATCTCTTAGTTACAGAATTAGTATCAATATGGCAACATCTATAGAAACTAAAAACATACTGTTCTACAGACCTGTGCTTGTCTTTCACCCAGCTTGTAAATTGCATCCTTTTGCTTGTGCTTAAACTAATAACACAAGGAATAATATAAACATATTGCAGAAACCTGTCACCTTCATGATATACAAGTAATATCTAAAATGTCTTCTCTGAATCCTAAAGAACTCATTATTCTTACGTGCATCTAGAGGTTAAGTAAAAATGAATATAAAATTTGAATCTTATAGGAGTTCTTAGAAATGTGCACACATTCTTGGCATGATACATTTGAAGTGAGATAGCTGAACAAGAACTAGAACTAGTTGGAATATAGTATAAGTCATTCTTTGCTTAAGAAATAATAACAGAACTGACTATGAAACCAAAGTGACACTTGGCCAGTTTCTGAAGATAATAGAATGATGATAAACCAACAAATTTATGGAACACAAATTTCAGTTTAGGTTCCTGAATATTCAAAATATGTTCAGACAGTTAAAAAGGATCACAGAAACAGAGAACTAAACCATAGGACTAAGAGTACTATTCAGATGCTCCTTGAACTCCAGCAGGCTTGCTGCCATATCCACGTTTCTGGGAAGCCTTTTCCAGTGATCACACACCCTCTCAGTGAAAAACCTTTTTTTGGTGACCAGCCTGAACTTCCCTTGGCACTGCTTCTTTCAATTTCCTCAAGTCCTGCCACTGGTCACCAGAAGGAGGAAACCAGCCCCTCTGCCTCCACTGTTCTCCTTGAGGAAGCTGTTGACTTTGATGTGGGCACCTCGCAACCTTCTCATCTCCAAACTGAACAAAGCAAGTAACCTCAACTTCTCCTCTGGCCTTCAAAACCTTGGTCACCCTCCTCTGGACATACTCTAATAGTTTGACGTCCTTTTTATACTGAGGTGTTCAAAACTCCACACAATACAGGAGGCGAGGCTGCAGAGGTGCAGTGCAGAGTGGGACAATCACCTCCCTCAACCAGCTGGCATTCTGTGCCTCCTAAATCACAGGGCATTGCTTGTTGGCCCTTTTGGCTGCCAGGGAACACTGTTGATGCATGTAAAACTTCCTATCAACCCAGACCCCCACATCTCTTTCCACAGTGCTGCGCTCCAATTTCTCATCTCCCAGTTTGTACACATAACCAGGATTATCCAGTCCCAGGTGCATAATCTGACATTTGCTCTTGTTAAAACAAAATTTTTTTTAATGATCACCTCTAAATAACATGATCAGCTCAAAGTAGATGGTGGATTTATCTTGACTAGGCTTTGAGGCAAGAAATTTTCAAGAAAAGTAATCTCAGAAGAAACGTGCCCAACTCTGTACTGAGTAATATAGCAACCTTATATACTCAACAGTTTGATGAACTGTTCAAATAGTCTAGCAATAAGATTAGCTTATTGGTTTATGACGGACAGTAAGATTTGATTAGAGTTGTTACTTGAACCATGGTTTCTCTCTTCACTGCTCACCCTTAGGTTTGCTCACTCTTTTGCTGCAGTATACTTGAATCATTTAGCAATAATAAATACTGTAAGAGTCCAATTCAGCAGACTCATTTTATTCAACCACTGTAGCATGAACCAAATGGTACCTTCAGAGTTTCTTAACAAAGATTCTAAAAAAAGCCTAAACATGCAGTTTAGGTCTTTGCATTACAGAAGTCTCTGGAAGTGGTTAGGATGAGACCCCGCTTTTTTGCATCTGTTCAGATACTCGGGGAATATCAGAAATTAATTTAAGTTTGTATCAAATGTTAATACAGCCAATTTGGGATGGCAGCAGAAAAAGAAATACCAGGAATAAAAAGAATATTTTATGTCATTGAAATTGCATTTTTACTTTACTATTCCTTTACTTAGTTTTGATTTTTTTAAATAAAAATGACCAGAAAATAAGGGGAAATATTATTACAAGATCTGTGATCCTATATAGTCTCACAGCTTGTAGTCACAACATGTTCATTGCAGACACCAAATCCACTTACTAGATATAGGTACAATTCAAGTATATTACAATTTATCTTAATCTGTGCTTTCTATTAGGGTATTTATAATAATAAGTATTAATAACAATAATATTAATATCAATAATAATGATATTATTAATTTTATTTCTATTCTTTATATTATTTATATTATTATTGCTGCAGCAACCCCTAGGTCATACAATACAATTGTATATAATTTCTGCAGTAAAATACAACACAAAGGGAAGAAGGGAGGAAAGAGTATCCAAGTAAAAATTTTTCCCTTCTCTAGTCTTCTTTTCAGTCTTTTCCTACTTTCACAGGTATTAACCCCTGAGAGGGGGGTGTTTAGATCTGTCACTCCACCATGCTGCTAGATAACTAATTAATACTAATGGTGGATCTGTGAACTCATCAGTCTAAACTATTAAAATTAAAGCATCATGAGCTATCACACCCTGAAAAAGGAATAAAACATGTTTATTATCAATGAAAAAGCCAGAGCTGATCCTCCTTTCTGATTCCTAAGGAAGAGGGCAGTGTTGGATTTAATTTATCACAAGAAACAGAACTTCCTCATCTGTGCTCTAATCTATGACTGGCTCTCCTCTTTCAGCAGCCTGAAGTCCAAAGGAAATGGTAGAAGAATATCTTTTATTAAAATACAGTTATTATCACACTGTTAATAATTCTGAGATCTCAAAAAGAAGAAAATTTGTGATCTCTAGATTGACTCTGACACAGGGGCAGCTGAAGCACAGTGAGAACAGCCTAAGGGAGGACCTTTTTTGGTTCTGTTTTTAAAGAAAACATCTGGGTTTTGTCATGTAGCAAAAAAAGCAATGAATTAGAGAAGAACTATTGCTAAAAGTAATCACTTAACTGCTGTTTTCCAGATGAGGAAATCAAACTAGCTGTTTGGATCTCCTGTTTAGTCCAGTCTAGAGAGTCTGACAAATGTAGCATGAGGGAAATGTCTCCTGTCCCTTCCTCCGACTTACCAATGGACTCAAAATTCAAACCCCAGTGATGTCAGTGGAAGTCTTCTTTATTTTAGCCTTTGCATATACAGAGTTATGACTACATTCAAAAGTACTGGGAGCACAGAATGTGCATGTTTTGAAAATGCTGAAACTTTCACCGTAGGAAATAAACAGCCAGGGATCTGAGTGGGAGCACTGTGGGGCCAGGACATGCTTCATAGGGCATATTTCTGCCCTATGAAAAATTTCAGGTAATTAATTCAGGTCATGGAACATGGTGCTACCTGAAAGCTGGGTGTATTCACACTGCTGTACTCTGAGAATAGCTATTTATTTGATAGATGTCCACAAGGCCCACAGAAATCAAATGACATACATAAATCTAAACAGGAGGTGATAAAAACACAAAGCTCAGCTTTTAATAAGCAGTCACTTCCATCTGGTAGTTCTTCTGGTGACATTACAGGTGCATGTAGCGGAGGCGTTTATGGTTGCACAATTTTACTGTCCTCAGAATTTCTTCCCAGCAGATACATCTACTGATTCAGAACAGAGCAAACCAACAGAAATTTGCATCGAATAATTTACCTAAAGGGTAACACTTTGACAGCACTGAAAATGCAGTAGCAAAATGAATGGGAAGGAAAATGCACAGGTAGACCTGGACATTATACTCTGTAAGGGCTGTGGCTTTGTTCAATGTGCTGCAAATATGTTCTTGTATGGTCCTGTTTCATTGAAATGTAAGCCACATGTTCAAGTTGCATGTCCAGAGGGATCTACAGAGTGCTCAGGTGCTGATTTATAGAAGTTTCAGTTGCAACTTAAAACAATAGTCATATTCTGATGTAGCAGCAAGCATGTCAAAAACTGATGACAGGAAAGAACTTGTAACAAAAGGATACTTGGGGGTAAGGTGTTCCTTTCGTTTTGTCTTCACAAAAACTCAAACAGGCATGGATCAGGGGAGAAGAGTATCTAAAAGATATATATGGAAAAAAAATAAATGTAACTTTTAAAAGGAAACTGGAAAACAACCTGTTTCACGCAGGTTTATTTCGTGATACAAAATTGTACTGATTGTGGCTTATTTTAGATACATTTCTTGTGTTAAAATAAGAACAAGTCCTAACACCACTTTTCAAACCAAATCTGATGACTATCGCAACAGAAATAGAGAACTTTTTCAAATCAGTCTTTTTGAGTCTCTTTATTAAAAATGCCTATTCTGAATAATAAAAACATACTTTGTGCAATATTGAAGCTATTCACAGAAATGAAAATGAAAAGGAGAAACCTGAATATTGATATAGTCTACATTTTTTTACAATCTTTCAAACGACAAGTGGTAAATTAGATTACTTTTACTTATATACATCAAAGAACAGTGTCTCAGAAAATCCCTGAAAAATGATATTACAGGCACTAGCTATTCTGCACAGTACCAATAGAAGAGCAAGATACAAAGTGATGTCACTGCACTGTGAAAGATCTAAGCAACCATAAAACAGGTTCAGAACATACTTGCTGAAGTTCTCCATCACAAGTATTTAATTAATTGTCTCCATCAACCCCTGATAAGAGACCTTTCCCATTAGCACAGACTAACCTTGTCTCTGAGAAAAGAGACAGACTCATTTCTGATTTTCACCAGAGCATCTTAAAGCTCTGACCAGAACTAAACTTAGTAGACACAAAAATTTCAGTGTTTAAGTTAGACAGACAGTCCCCTCAAGTAAGTTAGCAAGTAATTGTGCACCCTAGTGTTGGCCAAAAATAGGAGACAGCCTGGTTCTGAAAAAGTGTATATGTATAAAAATATTTTTATTTTACTTAGATGTTCTGAAAGAATTGTTTAAAAATTAGTACACTTAAAAATGTTACTACCATGATGAAGCATTATAGTATCAGTCCATTATCCAAAACTGTGTAACTTCCAAGACAACTTGTGAACATACAGTGATGATGTAAGTCCTAAGTCTATATTTTCATGTACTGCCATCTGTATTTCAATAACACTATGCCCTTCAAATGAGCAAGTAAAATATTTATGATACCACTACATTGCATTTTTTTTCTAAATTATTTAAATTTATAACATGAGTGAGAATAAAACCCGTAACAACCTGGTGTAATTAACAATTTAACAAAGTCTATATTTGGCATTCCTGGCTGAAGTACATAGTTTACACATAACAGTGAATTTTGTTCAGGACACATGGGAGCTTTCCATCCTATTGTTTGATTAGTCCTACTCTTTGGCCTTAATTCTTCAAATATTGGGACAATTTGCAGTTTTTCTCTGTCAGGTCCTATTCAGAGTTGTTTGAAGTCAAGGGAATGATATCAGCTGAGTTTGGACCAGTCCCTAAATATAGCTAGTATCTGCATGTGCCCTTTCTTACAGTACACAGAGGAAGGACATAAGAAAATTACATGGTGTAATTGCAAATGTTACAATTAGTACAAATACTGTAAACATTTCTGACTTTAAGCCTCTAAATTGTTTCTAGAACAAACAAAAAGGAAATTAATCAGGGAGATATGTCTGAACTTCAATCCCATTCTGGAGCTCAGTGATGGCTAACGTGCAGCCTGGTGTTCGCAGCCAGAACATGAGCCCTCCTGTTTGAAGTTGTGTTTTCCTCACATGCCAAGTAGGCAAGATATTTCCTGCTGAATTAACTTCCTATAGGCTAGATCAAAAACTGTCAGGAGTCCTGGGAAGGCAATTCAGAATGTCTGTCTCCATAAAGGAAATAATCTCTCTGAAGTTTCCTAAGAGCTCTTCAGTTTGTTTAATCTTGTCAACCATGCTTCCTCTTTAGTCAGAAAGGAGATAAATCCCAATCACAATATGGAAGATGGCAACTAAGAGTTCCTCTCTACTTGATGGAGAAAAACTTCATTCCAGAGCCAAAGCAGACGTTTGAAATAATTGAGGTGTCTCTTGAGGGTCTGATCATTTTCTTTTGACTCCAGAGAGATTCCAAAGTACTCAGGTGGAAAACAAATCTTGTTTGTAAACTTAGAGGAGGAGTATATAGTTCTGATACAAAATGTGCCCAGTGGCAAAATCTCCATATCCTAGATCTGAAGCATCTGATTTCTTAAAATATGGTTTCTGCACTTGTACAATCACTAACCATACTCTGACTTAGGTATCTCCATTACAAAACAAGGACCAAAATGCTGTTTCACTGAGGTTAATGTACCTGGGTACTTAGTTCAAGGTCCATGGAATGAAGTCCATGGGCTCTTGGTGAGTAATGAAACATGGCTGCAGACCTCATGGCTCAAATCAAATGTGGGACAGCAAATGCCGCTGATAAGCAAAGGTCTGATGATCAAATTTTCTCCCTTGCACTCCTTCTTTCAACCATGTTTCCTCACTGTGTGCCCCTTCTAGACACTCTAAATAGTGACATAGAACCCTCAAAAAAAATAGGACAAAAATTAAATAAAAATTAGATTCAGTAAGCAAATATTCAAGGTATGGATGTTTTTCTAGGGAATTCTTGTTTTCCTTGCTGAGTTTTGTGGTATTAGCATACAAAACATGACATTGTCACAAAAAGATCTGGGAGTGCTGGACAACCATTCGAACATGAGCCAGCGTGTGCCCAGCTAAGCAGCTCTTAGAACCATTGTAAAATTACCTCCTCTTTGCACGATTTACTCTTAGCTTTCACTTCTCTCTCCATTACTCTGGGCAAGCAAATTTTACTACCAGCTTGGTCAGCTCACTAAAGTGCTCAGATAAACTTTTCAAGTTCTGCATTCTTTACTTCTATGACTACCATGCACAAAAACTTTAAGTTGCAATTACCACAATGCATATCTCATTCACCTAGCCAGGTTAGATACGTGAGAAGACCATCAAGTAATCTTCATTCTGATCAGGTAAGTTCTGAAAAGAGTTTCTGGTAAACCTTTTCTTATCATTACTTTTAAGGTACTGATTGTGTGTATATGCATGTGTGTGTAGCAGCTTGATATTTAAATGAATGATAATATTTTATACAAATGAATGATAATTTTTTCTAGGTTTTATTTTTTCATTAAATTATATTAAAATACCTCAATCTCTGAGTAAGCTCCAATGGATCTGTCATGGTCTATTATGCTCCAAAGCAGCCGTTAGGGCCTATTATGTCAATTATCATACACATCCATGACAGATAGGGGGTTTTTTGGATTTTATTTTTTTTTTTAAGTATTAACATTAAATAAAGCCAAAAGGGTCTGGATCACTCATGATATTTAAATGCAGCAGAGAGCCATTCATTTGGACATTACTCACTGAAATCTAACTTGGGTCAGAGGTAGCTGAAGATTTCTGTTCAATGATGCACATAAAAGAGGCTTAGTGTCTCAAAAAAATCACGTCTGATGCATGGAAGTTCATGGAAATTATGAAAATTACCAAATGATGACAGAATTAGGTCCTTACTACAGGTTCCAACATTTCACATTGCAGCAGGACAAATACTACTAAGGTTGAAACTAATTTGCTTTCTTCACCGGACGAGTGCGAACATAGTCACAGGTCAAGTAAACTTCTCAAGCATTCTGGTGAAATTTCACAGCCTTCCCCATGTTTCGTTTAGTTGCTACACTACTTTGTATCATGGTTTTCTTATGTTTAAAAAAAGAAAAAAGCAGAATGAGAGAAAAATTACAGAGATGTGAAAATAATGATAAGAACTATGGGACTTCTTCTGTATGAGAAAGGTTTAAAAAATTACTTTTCACCATTAGCAAGTACAACCAAAATGAGTATGGAAGGGCTCTGTAAATCATAAAGTAAATTACAGTGTTCTTTTTCCTGTGAATCATGGTTTATTCTGTGGAACTTGACCACAAAGCAGGTTGAAAGCACAAAGATTCACACAGAAAAATGTAAATTCAAATTCAGTAATCTAGTAATAAGTAATCTGAACACAACTACAGTTTCAGTATATCCAAACCAGCTTAATGCCAGATGTTGGAGAAGTATTCTTCAGATCTCTACTACTAGTCTTTTGAAATATAGGGTCATAGAATAGAATAAATTCCAGGTTTGTGACTCATAAGTTATTTTAACTTTGCTGGCACAGGTGAGGGAATATTCCCACCTCTAATCTTCCTTTCATGCCACTGGTTAGCCTGGCTTCCACATCACCATGGAATTACCGAATTACTGAACTCTCTGTTATATGAAAAACTAAGGCAAGAAAATGTGAGGAAAGGAAATGCAAGGCAAGGATACATGTCAGTTTTCATACCTGAGAAACCTGTATCTTTTAAAACTGTCCCTACAAAAAGAAAAAGTAAAAAAGAACAACCCAAACAATCAATCAAACAAAAAATAACCCCAAAAAAGGTTACAGGGTATTTATTATTCATCTCATCCAAGAGCAAACATGTAAAACCAATGAGAGGAAATACCTGAAAGGAAACACTTTTCTCACTGACCATATTAGCTTGACTTAACTAGCAAAACCAGAATTGGTTCATCTGGGAGCTTTAAGATGGCCAGGACATTTTCATTAAGCTAAACACACATGATACAATACATGCAGAATATTCATGACCTTTGGCGTGAATGATGTAGATAAAACAAACATCTCAAATACACCAATGTATGGACAACTGAATTGACCTTAGAACATCCAAATAGACAGCTTAGGAGTGATATTCAGTTGCCTAAATGTAGGTGTATAGTGGCATTTATTTTTTCTGGTATTGTGCTTTACCAGACCTGATGCTAAGCTTTGGTACCATAGTGAATGTATCTCCATAACTTCTGTGCCCTACCTGGGTGGCCTGTGTATACCGTCAATATCCTAGAAGACCTCCAGTGGCATTAAGTTCCTGTGCTTAGGCAACTGAATCTTGCCCAGGACGTCAACATCCATATTGGAAATGTCTAAAGTTCGATTAAGTGAATCCAAGTACTAATGATTAAGGACAGGTGAAATAACCCCACGTTTTGTGTCACTGATCATGCATCTCTTACATCAATCTCCAAGGTTTTACAAAGATAATGCGTGTAGCTCTCCTGTCTAGTAGGACAAAATCTTTTCAATGAAATCCTATTCCATTAACATCAACAGCAAACCTCCCATAGCTTTTAGTAGGTTGTGCTTTCTCTAGTTGTCAGACCAGGCTCAAGAGAACAAGCAAAACACCTCAAATACAACTTTTCCTCTCCACACACCTTGTTTTGGGAAAAAAACCTAATATTGTTAGATAAGCAAGTCACTCATGTTCACTTTTTACTTGCAAATTAGCAATAGAAACACTATGAATATTTTGTGAGAATTTAATGGAAATTATGCTTCAAAACAGTCAGATAACAGGGACATGGAAATTTAAACAGCCTATAAAAGGATACATTCATCCCATTAATTGTTTTAGCAAAATTCTCTTTTTTGACAACCATCCTTGCAGAAATAGTGTAGTTGATGGTGAAATCATTAAGTCTTTTATGCAGGTGAGCACAAAGATTGCAGCTATACTTGCCTTTTGGCTTAAGAGAAAAGGGTTCTTGTCTTTCCCCCCTCCACATGTCTGAGAGTAAAGCATAGTATTGCCCTTTGTGTTCCATTTAATGCTGAAAATTTCCTTTCTTTTGCTTGCACATAGTATAATGCAACAATTATGTGACACATTAAAAAAAAAAATTATGACAATGCTTGCACTGTATCCAAATGTGAAGAGATCTGCAGTCATTTCAAATGGGAAACCTGCTATTAGCTCACACAATGGATTCCCCAGCTGAAAAGAAGACATAAATTGGAGTGAATCAAGCATTCACCGCCAGCAGATCTGCTGCTTGTGTTCACTGATGAGATGTAAATGTGCTTAGCAAGAGTACAGCATCAGAAGAGGACCATGAAATTATAATATAGGGACTGTAATGAGAATGGGTTAATTTGTAGCATTTCTTATTCTAATTATGGTATTTGACACATGGGAACAAAACCATTTTCAGCCATTTTCTTTTCTTGTTACAATCCCTTATTACAAGAATGAGAAACAAGAGCAATCTGCATGTTTTTCTACTCTGTGAAATACCGTAGCATGCTGCACTGTTTTGACCCTTTCAGTATTCTGCATAGGCAATTTGAGAGAAGACAGTCCAGTTATGGTCTCAGCAAAGAGCATTTAATGAATCCAGGAAAAGTATAATTTGTATGGAAATAGCCTGAATTATTTTATTAAGTGCACAAGATTGTAAGGAGGGAAAAATAACAACAAGCCAGCAACAAAACCCAAAACCTAGAAAACAGAAACAGCACAGCATTTCTCTATCTCTAGCACAACAATTTAATGAGAATTAAAATGTGTATGAACTTATCCTATTCTCAGAGTGATAGGATGCTAGTTTCATCTTGCAATGTGTAAATTATCTATGCAGACATATTCTCTTTGTAAGAGAGATGTCCAGCTGGTGAAAAATATTCTGTTCCACACAATTCAGATATTAATCCATTATTTTGACAGAAAATAAGTATATAGAGGTCAAGATACTTGCCACTAAAATTAAATGGGTGCATTTTCAGCACTATATTGTAACAATGGGTACAAAATTATATCCACAAAATAGACAGAAACATGGAATTTATATTTCAGTGAACAAACTCAAATTCTGATAACACAGAGATGAATGAAACATATTTTTTGACAAAAAAGTCTGACATAAGCTTATAGGAGATTAGGTAATTTTGTTTAAAAAATTCTCTTTTAGTTTACCTTCCTGCTTAGTAACAGTTATTTGAGGGTTATTGTATTTATGTGCAGATATGCACATTTTGGACAAGTGCAAATTAGCTCCGCTTTTGTGAGTTGCTTCTGGTACTGAGTATCCTGACTTGCCTTTAAAATATAAATATAGAAAAGATTGTTGTCCTTAAAACTCACAACTCTGAAAGTGTGAGATGGGTGAGGATAAGCAAAAAGGAAAAAGAAAAAAAAGGCAACAAAGTCCAAAGGTTTTCCTGACAAACTGTCTTCAATGAGTACAAGGAGGACACTTGTATTTTGAAGACTCTCTCAAATATGAGAGGGAGAAGTGAGATCAGATTTTTATAGGAGCTTTGTAGGATTTATTAAAACTTCATTTGAGCATTAAAATCATTCAGGCTATTTTTAGGTACAGACTTGGCACACCGAAACAGCTGAAATGAAGGAATATGTTCACAAAGATGATTCAGAAGTTGTCAATAGCAGGGTTCTCACCAGGGAGTTACAATTCACATGCTTCTTCAGTCTGTATTTGAATCATGATAGAGTTTAGATAAAACATCATGCATCTAACTGCTTAGCTAAAGATTGATCTAAAGACATCTGAGCGCTTCTCTTTAGGTTAGAAGGAACTCTGTGATCCAGAATGGCAATATAAATCAATTTTAGGCTTCCACAGCAATAATCCAGAGGCCAGGGACCAGACAACTTAATCTTTGTTTGAAAGAAAGATCCCAAATTGCCACAAGTCTGAACTTGGAATTTAGAGATTCTGAATCTAATTTACAAATGTTCACGTCCTATTAATTTTTCCCAAGTAATTACAGAACCCTGAGTTTCTTGGATCCAAATGCTAATACATTTTCCAAATGAAATAAATTTAATTTACCTGGTAGAAAATTGATAAACCTAGTAAAATTCATAAACCTAGTAGAAAGAGAGAGGAAAGATGCCATTAAACCTGGCTTGTAGGCCTACCAGGAAAAAGACACAGAAATACTCTGACTTCAGGGTATCACAGCTAAGTGCATCAGATTGGCACAACACCTTATACCCACATTGATAATAGAGAGATTAATTTCTCTGTGAATGCTCAGTAAAGGAAGTAGCCCAGAAACAGCAATGAATGAAGGTTGTAGTAATATAATTATCTGCTGAGAAAAAATCATTATAAAACATAAATGCATACACAATAAGCACATCCGTATTGCACACATGCACATGTACATGCACGCCATTATATGAACACCATTATCCTTACATACATTCCAGTTACTTTTCACTGAGTATTTCTTTAAAATAATGCAAAACAAAAAATAAGATATTTTGGCCTTACTAAGCTTTCCTAAATATATTTAGCTATTTGAGATGCTTTCCTGGCCTCTATCTGTCACTTGCCAAGGGAATAGGTCTCCTGTAGGTCCTATGACTTGGATGCTAACCCAGATGTTTTTAATACACTAAAATACCTCAAATCACAATAGACTCCTGAGTTTTGGCAAGCAGCATGCCAGTTTCTGGGATCAGAATTCGCTGCATATCTCTGCAGCTGTAACTACAGCAGTCATTTTGGCAGGCTTCAGGTACCAAAACGTAAGACAGACAAGGCATCATGCCCAAACTCTAGCAGCTGATCTCCAAAAGGCTGCATATCTTCCATAAGTTCTGTCTCTAACCTGCCAACTCCATTTAGGTGTATTGGTATCTGAGGTGGCAGAATATACCCATGCTTATGTAGCTGAATCCTGCCCTAAGTCTCTATTAATTATAATAGGAGCACAGACATCTACTTCACATGTACATAATGAGCAGAAAACTTCACTCATTTCCTCTACTACTTCTTATTAATAGTAATGGTTTGAAGACAGCAAGGTTATGGTGGCAAGATTTTTTTTTCATGTTTCCTTTTTTTGTCTTTATTTTAACCCATTTTTATTTAGTTGTATTTAAATTGATATTGAAGTGAACTTAATACTATTTCTGGTGTCCGTAGGTCAAATCAGGATCTATTTCCATTTATTCCTATTCTTCTCTCACTCTACCATTTCTGCTTTAAACGCCTTCATTCACAAATTGTAATAAAATATGTGAGGAGTACAAAGAAATGGAGCATTGTTTTCAATTTGTAGAAGTTCATACAAATATAATTTCATGTCTTTATTATTAAGTAGATATGTCATATTAAATGCAAAATAGCCTACCATCCATCTTTGTGAACACCTTTTGAATTCAAAAGGGAGCATGGCTTTTATAGCATGTATATAAACTAAAGTAAAACATAAAGCTATCAAGACACCATTTAAACAGTTTCTAATAATAATTTTAAAAAACTCAAAAAATATAATACCACTAAAATAGAGTTCAGGTTTTGTGAATTTTGTTTTATCATCTTCAGCATAAAAAACCACCCTACCGTGAAATTTTCTACCGTTAGTGATTTCTTCAGAGTGCACTCAGGGTATATCTCCTTTTCTCTGCTTCCATGAATATTAAAGATGAAAACAAAATTCTAAAAGCATATTTGATCTTCAGACCATCTGGTCAGTTCAGCTTCCCATTGTGTCCTCTTTATCTCTGATGATTTTATAGTGGCTTAATGTTTAATTTATGTTTCTTTCTTTTGCAGCTTTTCTCTGTTCTCTCTTTAACAATCACATGGATACCCATGTTGATGCTTTTTGCACATCCTCACTTCGGTCCTTGGCAAGGAATTCAGTCTTGTATTCTGTTTGAAACTAAGCATGGAATTGTTTATGCATTTTCATTGTAGAACATTTTCCTAAAAAGGAGGGAAAAAAAAAAAGACTGAAGAGACTTTCACAATATAAAGCCAATTTTTTTTTAGAATATGAATCATAAAAAATACCTTTCAAATACAGAATGACAGCAGAGAAACAATAAATGTTTATGACACCACCTCTCTGTTCACATGCATTCTTAGAAGATGGCTCCCCTTTTTCACCCTTGGTTTCAACTGGTCTTATGAATCCAGGAGTTTCAGCAAGCTCAGTAAAGGTCTTTCCAGTCTTAGGAAGACTTCTTGTTACAGCAGAGACTTCTCTGTCAGCTTCCAGCCCCTTTCAGTGCTGTTTGAGTCTCATTGCTGTGCTCTAGACTTGCTTCTCATTTTTCCCTCACAAAACCCTCCTACTGTCGTTGAAGCTTTTCCTTTCCAAAGATTCTCAGCAGTCCTAAAAGGAAGGAACAATTTCATTGTTAGAGATTTTCACACAACCCAGTAATACATTTTCTTAAACCTCCACATCGTGTTAGGAACAAACAGATACTATCCATCATGATGTAGTCACATACCTCTTGTTCACTAGCTGTAATCTGTCCCGAAAAATAAAAGAAACCCAAGCACTAAGCCCTTGTAGTAAGACCACTGGCAATATCTGTTTGGGGCTACATTCTTCTGAAGCATTATTGTCCTGAACTGGCCTAAAGAGAAGGGATCAGAAGGAAGCCATGAGCTGAGTATCAATAAAGTGGAACAGAGGTGCAGTGCTGTCTTGTGTTTCACACTTGAAACAGACTCTGTGTCATTAATAAAGGACATACAGCTAATTAGGCAGGAGGTAACAAGAAAATATGGAGGATAGTGTGGAGACAGTAAAGACCAGGGAAGAGGCTAATTTATACTTGGAGATTAATCTTCAGAGAATGACTCCAAGTAGGGGGTCTCAGTTATGTTATCTTCCTCCTTTGGGGAAATCTACAACTCTCCACTTAACACGTGGGAAAGTGAAGAAGCTTAAGAAGGGTGACAAAGCTCAAATAAAATATGTGGATCCCCTCCACAGAGGCCTTGTGAATTCAAAGAACTAAAACCTCTTACATTTAAACCAGATTCTATCATTGTTTTCAGTCCTTTGAAAGAAAAGAAGAATATGGTTATCTCTACATTTTCAGTAACTTGGTTAGAGGATCATAACTGCAAAGGCACAGGAGCCCAGAGAAGCAGTATCTGGCAGTAGAACCCCAATACGCTGACCAGAGAAAGAAGCCCTAAGCCCACTCCTCCCAGAGCTGCCAAGGGAGAGCATCAGCCCCATGGGCACCAAGTGAGCCACATCAAGATCTGTCAATGCAAAATGCTCTTTGCCTTACCTCACAGCAGGGTGTCACTGCCTAGGGATATGGGACTTATTATGGGATGCTGGGGAAGATTACCTTGGGATTATATAATTGCCGGATGTTTAGGGGAAGAACCAAAGGTGCAATAGGAGACAGATTGTCATGTTGTCTGGCCATGGCCTGGGAGTGATCAGTGTAGTCTGTCCTGTCTTCTTACCAAAGTGCATGTCTAATTATTTTCCTGGTGAGGACTCCCTTATTTTGTGTGCATTTGTGTGTATGGATATCCAAATGCCGGCAACTGGTGTGGGACCATAGATCATAAGGGACTATATGTCTAAGTGTCAGCGGCTGAGGTACATATTATGTGACTATATGTGTCAGTGTGATTGCTTGCAAATACCATGGCAGAGTAACCCATGAGTAGGATAAGAGTCTTGGCAGCCAAGTATCAAAGCAGACAGAAGCATGAGCCAGATACTGGAGAGACCAGAAAGTCTGAAAATTGACAACTGGAGAGACCAGAGGTGTTCAAATCATCTACTAGAGTGACCATGAGGTCTAAGGCTTGACTTAGTGACATGTTTACATGTATATGGCTATATTGGAGACAAGAGGGTCCCAAGGATCTACTGGGTAGATTGAGTATTTAAAGTCATTTGCTGGAGGGACCGGATCAAGTGTGTGGGCTCATGAATGTGTGTGTGAACGTGCACAAAAATGTGCATGTACACACAAATGTATGTCTGAGGGGTTCTGAACTGTGAGGAATTGAAAGGGCATTGCTGGCTTTGGGAGTGCCAGCAAATTGGGGAAACAAGGTTCTAGGGCCAGCTCCTGGCCTTAGTGCATATGCCTATGCTGCTGGGAAGATCAGCTTTGTATATCTCCACACTATTTTCCACTAACAGACCTTTACCCTGAACTGGCAGAAAGGGGAACAAAATTAGGCAACTGTTTGTGCTATCTGTGTTTTCATCTTTCTGTCTGTCCTGTTCTGTATGGCTTTCAGCGTGCACTGACAATGCTTCTGGGTGTGCTTTTGGGGAATGCATGCTCAGCCTTGCCACTGGCTGTGCTTGGGAACAGAGTGCTGTAGCACCTTTCCCTCAATTGTGCTACCAGGTTCAGCAAAACTTTAACAGTAGTATCATAGAATCATTTAGGTTGGAGAAGACTTTTAAGGTCATTGAGACCAATCATATTCACTAACACTTTCACCCTTTATAAGTTTGACTTTATAAACTTATCATTGTTAAAGTCATTTTTATTTTTATGCATTTTTGGATTGGATATTTTATATTAATAGGCCATATCTGGCTTTTATATTGCTATAGTTCTTGGTTCTTACATGTCAACAGTAAAAATTTCTCATAATTTCAACTAAAGGACAGAAAATCATACAACAGAAACCACGTGGCTAATGTAAGAAAAGGATAAAAGCTTTGGTAGTTGTCTCAGTGTCATTCACAGTTCTGTAGAGAAGTTGCTATAGCTTAATTAAAATTTATATGTATATATATGTATATTTATCTATATTTGTGTATATTGGGACAGTGATCCCTGAAGTAAAGCAAATTTATTTATCATCCAGAGGAAGAATTGCATATCTGTGTGTAAAAAGGACCATTTCAGATGATGGTTACAAAAATGTACTCCTGGAGGATTATTCATCAAGAAGTTATTTTTTATACACTCAGTACATAAAATCTGCAAGCCTTAGATAAAATTGTCAGAATAATTAGGTTCTTTTTACCTCATCAGCGAATGAAATGTAGTGATTCCAAAGTAATATTTCTGGAGAAGGCACCAAAGGGGCTGAGGCTGATTCACAGTAGCTAATAAGACAGCACACACCCCACACAAGCAAGCAAAAGCTATTCATAAAAATAACTTTAATGGGTAATTTCTGTGCTTCAGAATACAGATGAATACTAGATGTAGAGTGAAGATGTGCTTTTTGACTTCAGGCAGAATTAAAGTCTTGCTCTTGGTTGGGCAGTACTGTCTCTGATTTGTAGGTGAAAATAAGGATTTAGATGTGATAGACACGATTTATGGCATCCATCTTGACTTCTGATGCTACTTTAGTAAATCTCCTTGTTTACAGACTTCTTCAGTTGTTAGAGTTTTTGAGTATTAGTTATTCAGGAAATAATTGTAAAAAGAGTCATAGGACCTAACAGCAATATTTTCATGCCTAGCTATCAACAAGGGAAAGGAGAGAGGCTCATCAAACTGACAAATATGCATCCACTCTGAATCAAATGTTGGAAAAAAGGTTTGGCATAAATGTTTTTTAGTCTGCTTGCAAAAGAAGCAGACAACTGAATAGAGCAAAATTAATCTGTTTATGTATATGGGCAATCTCACGCATAGAAATGTTTCCCTGTGTAGAAGATTCTCTATACATAAATATTACTTCTATGCAGTAATTATATTAAGAGGTAGCAATAGTGTTGTAAATCCTTCTTTTAACAGAAGCAGCAGAGTCAGGCTAAATCCAGCTCTACTGCCATAATAACGTGTTCAAAATATATGTGCTTTCATATCATAGATTCATTTAGGTTGGGAAAGACCTTTAAGATCATCACATTCAGCCATTGACTGAACACTGCCAAATTCACCACTAAACAGTGTCACTCAGATCCATATTTACACACCTTTTAAATAATTCCAGAGACGGTGACTTACCCACTTCCATGGGCAGCTTGTTCCAGTACTTGACTTTTGTTGAAGAAATTTCTCTCAATATTGACTCTAAACTCCCCCTCACCAAATCTGACACCATTTCCTGTTGCTTGCTATTTGGGAGAAGAGACCAAACCCTACTTCACTACAGCCTCCTTTCAGGCAGTTGTAGAGAGCCATAAAGTCCTCCCTGAACCTCCTGTTCTCCAGGCTAAACACCCCCAGCTCCCTCAGCTGCACCTCATAAGCCTTGTGCTCCAGACCCTTCATCAACTTTGTTGCCCTTCTCTGGACACGCTCCAGGACCTTGATATCTTTCTTGTAGTGAGTGGCCCAAAATTTGTAGCCTCAGCTGAGCCTAGTACATGCATTGAACGTGATTTCCAAGAGCAGAACTCACTGCTACTTTCAAATTCAGTTGTGGAACTACAGGGTAGCCAGCCTGAACTTCAGGCTCAAATCAGGCACCAAAAAACCCCACCAAAAGCTGCTTTTGAAAGGTTAATCTATAGCATCATATGGAGGTGAATGGATTCCACTCTAGCAGCTCTTGGATTGAGAAATGGAAGTTCCTTTCACACGACCTCCCCATGTTCACAGCAGCAATACAGTTGAAAATTTTTGTTGTGCTGTGTTTTGGCTCTGTGCAACTGCCTGACCTTTTCCTTGGTCAGGCAGTCCTGCTGTTCAGTCAACACGTGAAGCCCTTTGCCTGTCCCAGGCTGGCAACATTTATTGGATCATATTAAGGTCTGATCTGTGTCTTGAAGCAATTAGCACAACTTTGGTTGGAAAACCTCCATTTTCATTTCATTAAAAAACTCCAGAAACCGGGAGCTGAAAGGAAATAAAAAGATAAAAACATAAAGGGAATTTTGGACTCCGTTGACTTTGCAGCAAACCTGAAGAAAGCCAAATGCTTCATCCAGCCTTAATAATGAGGCTTAGACTGGCTCCAATAGCAGTCTTTGTACCACCTATTGCAAAAGCTTCATTTATGTTCTATGTAAAAAGTCCAATGAAGCATAGAAAACATGTAATTTGTGTAGAGAATGGGAGTTATGCAATTTTTGCTGGCATAAACAATGCAATAACTGCTCAGAAATAGCCTTTTGCATTCATGAATGGGGTCCATTATCTGCTCTGTCTCTTTTTCGCTCGTTCCGATTTGGGGCACAGTAATAAAAGAAAGGCACCCTCTTTGCCTCAGAGCTCTGGTTTTCAAACAGCAAGTGGATAACAATATATGACAGCTCATTTTTGTCTTCTGATTAAGGAGCAGCCATGTTTTACAGACACTTATTGAGTTGCCAGCCAATTAAACATTTCAATACATTTATATGTATTTAATTGGACTACCTTTGCAAATAGGGCTTTTCTGGATTTATCAAGCAGCTTAGACACTGTAAGGCAGTAGATAAGAATTACTGAACTATTATTATTGTTATTATTATTACTCTCATCACTATTAGTGGGGAGAGTCAAGGCAAATGCATAGTATAGTGTTTTCAAGGTACTTTTCTGGCAGAGCATGTGTCCTGTTTAATCACTTGTCTGTAAATAAAGAGCTATTAATTATATCCTTAATAATTTTCTCAGTGTTTTTGTTGGTTGCATTTTTGGGGAGAAGAATTTACACAAAGGGTACTGACAGGGCTGCTAAGGGCCCAGCGGATGACATAATATATTTGGATTTTCAGAAAGCCTTTTGTAACATTCCACATGACATACTCCTGCGTAAGCTCCAGGATGATGTAAGGATTCAGGGCAGGATATGGGCAGAGATACAGGACAGGTTGAAAAATAGCAAAGCAGTGACTATAGATAGTTCCTATGGAAGAAGCTATGTCAAACCAGAGAAAGTGTTTTTTCAGGTCCACAGGCGCTAGTGCTGCATGTTATGTGCCTCAATTTAGAACGATGATCTACAAACATGAAGAACAACTGCAGTACAGTAGCATTTTCTGAGGACAAAAAATGAAAGATGATGAATGAAGGCCATGCAGACAGCTAAACTTAAAAGGGAGTTAGATTTGATTTGTAAATAGGTTGTCACAGAGGGAATTATATGTAATATTGATGAATACAAAGTAATAAAACTTTAGTGCTGCAAACCCCACTAAATTCTAATGTAGAACTAATGGGATTAAACTGTAAGGAAATCTGAAGAAAGGAAACCAAACCAACCAACCAAACAAGCAAAAACTCCCCAAAATTTTTCAGGATAAACAGGAGTATTTCATATTACCGTTTCTAAGAGCATATATTTAGTCTTTTTATTGCAGTAATAACAATAATAATACTTGGCACAACTAAATGGATTTCATCAAATAAAGTAACCTTCACAAATCCTCCAAGATACTGGTCATTACAGGAATTCGGTCAGCAAGGTATGCAGCGACAGCAGCAGCAACTATAGCAAGCTTTGTGGCTAAACACCTGAAGGAGATGAGGGGGTTCCCTGGGAGTCAGGAAACCCCAAAAAAAAGAGCAGAGAGACCTGTAAGGACCTGGCAGCTCTCATGAGCGACCACAGGCAAACAGGATGTGCAGAAGGACATGCCACCGTTTTTTGTGCGGCACTTCGTGCAGCAGTTTGTGTAGGAGAGCACAGCCACCCCTCCAGGCAACAAAGGTTTCCACACAGTCAAAAGCCATTGCTAGAAGGTGAATTGTGACACAGAAGGTGGATGGAGTATTCTATAAGCTTCTACCTGATGTTTCACAATCGGTAGCCCTTGTTCTTGTGGAAGGCTTGACTGATGTCTGCTGGAAACTCAACATAGTGGAGAAGAGGCAGTGTAGGAGGTCCCTTCAGAGTGTGGAAGAGAACTCCCTGACACAGGGAGTAAGTGAGTGGTAAGTGAGCCTACCAGGAATGGTACCCCGTGAGACCTGCTGTTTACAAATAGAGAAGGGGGGCTGGTGGGAGATATGGTGGTCAGAGACCATTGTGGACACAGTGACCTTGAAATGATTGGTGAAGTAAGGAAGGGGGTCAAAAAAACCTCTAGCTTGGACTTCCAGAGCGTGGATTTTGGCCAGTTCATTTGGCCAGAACATCGATGCAGAGGGTCCCCTGGGAAAGAGTCCTTAATAACAAAGGGGTTGAGGAATGCTAGACATCCTTTAAGAATGAAATCTTTAAGTCACAGGAGCAGGCTGTCCCCACGTGCCAAAAGGTGATCTGGCAGGAAAGAAGACTGGCCCGGCTAAACAGGGAGCTTTTGCTTGAACTTGGAAAAAAGAGAGAGTTTATGACTTTTGAAAGAAGAGGCAGGCAACTCAGGAAGGGTACAAGAATGTCGTTAAGTCATAGAAAAAATTAGAAAGATGAAAGCTCAGAACTCATCCTGGACACTGCTGTGAAAAATATTAAGTGTTTTTATAAATACATTAACAACTAAAAGAAGGCCAAGGAAAATCTCCATCCTTTTTTGGATGTCAGAAAGGGGAAAATAGTGTCACCAAGGATGAGGAAAAGACTGAGGTACTCAATGCCTTCTTTGCCTCAGTCTTTAACAGAAAGGCCAGATAACTTCAGGGCAACCAGCCCCCTGAGCTGGTAGACAGAGACGGAAAGCAGAATCAGCTCCCTGCAATCCAGGAGGAAGTAGTATGTGACCTGCTCTTTACTTACACACTCACTAGTCTATGGGGCCTGGATGGGATTCACCCAAGAGTACTGAAGGAGCTAATAGAAGAGATTGCCAAGCCTCTCCATCATTTATCATGGTTACCTACAGAGGTTCCAGATGCCTGCAGGTTGGCCAGTGTGACACCCATCCACCAGAAGAGTTGGAAGGAGGATCTGGAGAACTACAGGTCTGTCAGCCTGACCTTGCTGCTGGGGAAGGTTATGGTACAGATTATCTTGAGTGCACAGCATATACAGGACAACCAGGGAATCAGGTCCAGCCAGCATGGGTTTAGGAAAGGCAGGTCCTGCTTGACCCACCTGGTCTCTTTTTATGACCAAGTGCCCTGCCTAGTGGATAAGGGAAGGCTGTGGATGTAGTCTACCTGGACTTCAGTAAAGCACTCTCTCTCAAAGCATTCTCCTGAAGGTGCCGGCAACCCAGGGCTTGGACAGGTGCACTCTTTGGTTAAGAACTGGCTGAATGGCTGTGCCCAGAGAATGGTAGGGAATGGTGCTGCGTCCAGCTGGCAGCTGGTCACTAGTGGTGTTCCCCAGGGCTCAGTGCTGGGCCCAGTCCTGTTTAACATTAATATTGAAGACCTGGATGAGGGAGTTGATGGAGTCATCATCCCGGGGCGCATTCCAAAATTGACTGGCACTTAGTGCTGTGGCTTAGTTGACATGGTGGTGTTTGGTCAAATGTTGGACTTGTTGATTTTGGAGGTCTTTTCCAACCTTATTGTTTCTCTGATTCATACTTCCAAAGGTCACCTATTCCCTGAAAGAAAGAAGTAAGGAGATGTTATGGGGCACAACATTTTCGGTGGAGGTCATTATTTTGGGATCTCATGGATAAATTCATATCACCTTTGTAACTGTTGCTCCTTTCTCCATTTCTGTTGCACAATCACATTTGGGGTAAACACCACCTCTTCACTGATCATTGACAGGGTCAATAATAAACAGTTTCATTGTGCTCTTTCTTTTTTCTCTTCTTCATTAAACAATCTATTTTCCTTTCATTTAAAGGGGAAAAAGCTGAGGGAAGTATGGGAGAAATTTTCTGTTGAAGACCTTGCTATTGATAATGCTGTGTGACATTAAAAAACTCCTCATGACATCATATGGAACAATTTTGCTCCTTTGGAAACAGGAAAACTTTCAGATTTATATTTCAAATAAGTGATATTGACAGCGGGGTCAGGAAGTATTTGCAATATCTAATTAAGTCTTTCAATTCAGTTTCTAAAGTTTTATTTAGTCAACAGAGAGATGCAGAGTCTTTTTAGGTGGTGCGAATTGCACTGTGAAACAACCTGCCTTGTTGATTCTGGGATCTACAATAGATGTTTCAAGTTTAAGACTGTAAATGCACAGTACAGGGCATCTGACAGCAGAAATTTCAATATTTATATATTAATATGATTTGTCTTTTCTACAGGATTTTTAATGATTGTCAAGTACTACAGTATTCCTGTGGTTCAGGAACAAAGATCACAAGTCTACTCACAAACTCTTTGTATAAATTGAGCTTTTAAAAATTTTTTACTTCATGAAGGGAATAGCTTTGCCATCTTAGGAAGCCTGACAGCAAAATATGTCAGAAACAGGAATAAACAGACATACTGTCCTAATCTGGTTTGAGTCACATACTTTAAGATTCTGCTAATGTTTCTGTTAGATGGATATTAAGTAATAGTAATGAGTTTATGCTGTTTAATTTTTAAAATATGCTTCCTTCTGTCATACTTAAGTTTTAAATAAAGGCATTTGTGCTTTGCAATGGCTGGCTCCTCCCTGAAAAACTGATGTCTGCAGAGCCACAGAGACCGACCTAAACTCAGGAATGCAAAAGAGATTACAGTAAACCTAGGAACTATAAGCTTTAAAGGACTACTGACTAAACACTGCTTTTCAACAGAAGTGATGCCATGACCTAGACCCTCCCAAAAGGAAACATAAGGAGGTGTGGAACCTAAATATGATGGTGCTGAGGCATTCATGAGAGTGTCAGCATATTATTAGCTTGTGATCTGTGACAATGTAATTGTCATTGATGACTCATTCCAAAGGGAGAGAAGTGGTCCACAGGCAGAGTGATAATGGCAAGCTTGGCCCTAGGCCTTTTAACCTCTGAACTAGCTCTCCCATCTAATATAAACTCAGTCAAAAACATCAACAACTCAGGAAATGAAAAATTTGAAGGATTTTATGAATTACACTTTTTTTTTTTTTTAAGCAAATACGCACACACACACACATCCCTCCAGGAAGATTTAGGAAATAGGAACAGCAGAAACCTCTGGAGTTTGAGGCTGCCTCTTCATAATTATCTTGGTATTTTCCTTTTCATTCAAACCAGAGAGGAATGAACCTAACTGAAAACGACATGGGGAGAAACAGAAGAAATACAGTCCACATTCCCTATGGTTACATTTACATCAGCAATTATTTGAAGCTTTCTGAATAGTGGAAGCATGTAGTGTTGAGCTCTCAGCATCCATATTGTATTTGTTTCAGGAGATTTTCTTCAGAATGGCTCTAGTTTGTTCCCATAAACTGAAGAGTATGACAGGTGGGTGTATCTTCCAGTTTAATTTTATTATTCATGATCTGTAGACTGCTCAAATATGAGATCCAAGCTTCATTCTGAACACAATATCAATGTTCTACTTCAGCAATTAATCTGTAACTGAAATTAGAACTTTGATGGGGATCTATAATCCTTAGAGAATATCCCTTATTACAGATCTTAGGAGCAGTGAAAAATTATATGTATCTTCAGGTTCAAAGTTTTCCCATTTCATTTTGACCTTCAAGATTATAATTGTTTTCATGTTTTGTTTTGTCTTTCTCATAGGAGACATAAAAGAGAAAAAAACCTGGAAACCAGAATATTTCAAGATTCAGACACAAGCCTTTATTTGTACTTTCAGGGTTTTTTCCTTAATTTATTTTTTTTTTTTTAACTTCACCTCTCAGGGCAAAAATTATTTCTTATTTTCAGAATAATTTTTTTCTTATTTCAGTGCCTCTCAGTGGGCAGAGAACTATTTCCTGTGCAGCTGTGATTAGGAGTTCACTTGTCATTCTGTTGTGGCACACTGGCATTACAACGCTGCTGGTTAAGTTCCTCTCCCCAGGCTGGTATGCAATTTACATACAGAGGAGACAGCAGTCTAAGACTCAGTTGCCTGAATACAGGTGACTCTTTCAGCTACCTGGGTGCCAGCTGCTGCCTCTGAATGCTGTTGCCCTCCCACATGTAGGAATCCCTTATCCTTTTCAGCCATGTAATGTGTTGAACACCCTACGGCACCTATGTTGGTGTTAGATCACAATTAATGATGTCCATATAGGCAGCTAAAAGCTGTCTTAGCACTAAAGAGAAGTGGTGTGTAAATCACAAACTCCTCAAAATGTATCCACAGATTTTCCAGTCCTGCACAAGCTTCTTGGGATGTTATTGGCTGACATTTGGCCAATATCTCTCTTGAGAAAATTAGCTGGTGGGAGCGGTAGGGGTTGTGAGAGAATCTGAGGAGATGTAATACATGTTTGTCACGCAATGAATGGTCACATACACATTATTTTCTTTCCTTTATGGAAATTGGCCAGAAAAATATTATTGTTATCTTTTATTGACAACCATTTGGAAAAAGAAAAAGAAAAAGAAAAAGAAAAAGAAAAAGAAAAAGAAAAAGAAAAAGAAAAAGAAAAAGAAAAAGAAAAAGAAAAAGAAAAAGAAAAAGAAAAAGAAAAAGAAAAAGAAAAAGAAAAAGAAAAAGAAAAAGAAAAAGAAAAAGAAAAAGAAAAAGAAAAAGAAAAAGAAAAAGAAAAAGAAAAAGAAAAAGAAAAAGAAAAAGAAAAAGAAAAAGAAAAAGAAAAAGAAAAAGAAAAAGAAAAAGAAAAAGAAAAAGAAAAGAAAAGAAAAGAAAGAAAGAAAAAGAAAGACATTTATGGTTTTGTCTATGTACAAAAGTTTCCTGTAGCTACAGGATAAGTTACATATTTCTCAAAAGACATTCGAGAGACAGAAATTAAATTAGAATTGATTCCGTACATATCACTTTGACATACCTTCCACTTCCAAAAAGTATTAAAGATAGAGACAATGGATTAACACTTGAAATATTTACCAAGTAAATTTTATTGCCTTAAACACAGTAATTAATTTAATGTCTGACTTCTTTTTTTCCAGAAAGCTTTTGAATGTTTCCTTATTTTCTTCATTGAAAAAAAAATAAAAATAAAAACCCAGAAAAAACAAAACATCACCACAGGGTGATCTGTTAAGATCGGTAATGTTTTTTTACAGACTAACACACAGGAAAATACCTACTCTGATATGTGTGATAACACTGCTAACAACAGTAGCCATCATACTGAGATACAGCATTTGTTTTATCCATTTTCCTGATAGTGGCGGGGGGGCCTCTGCATAGCTGGGAATAGTTGTTTTGATTTGTGTAGGAAGAAACAAGATCAAGTTCTAGACCACTTGCCACACAGATCATGATTTGGGTATGTCACCAGTACCACATACTCAACTTGGTGGAATTAAATATTTGCCAAATTAATTAAAAAAAAAAAAAAAAGAAAAAGCAGGAAACATCTCCTTCCCCCCATTCAGGAAAAATGGGTAAACAAAAATTTAGGCAAAACACCTCTCTTTCCTCCTTCACAAGCTTAGCTTCACTCCTTATGCTTTGCATCCCCCCTTCCTGCTATCCACTCTCCTTGTTATCACACAGGTTTTCTCAGTCCCTTTGGTGAGGTGATGGGTGGTGCAGGATGCTGGGGTCAGGATACAACAGTTTCTTTCTCCCATGCTTTGTTCTCATTCCTTTGTCTTCTGCTGCTCCTTCCTTCTTATTTGTTTCCTGTGCATTAGTGTGAGTCCCCCATGGGCTGCAGTCCTTCTGGGGAAGTACTTGCTCTGGTGTGGGTTTATCCACGGGTCACAGGCTCTTTCTGGTTCTTACCTGCTCTGCCATGGAGCACCACCCACTGCTTTGGCCTTTTTGTTCCTTTTTTTATTCTCAGGATTTTGCCCTTTCTTAACTTTCTGCCACCAGCTTTACTGACAGACTCAGCTACGACCAGTGGTGGGTTGATTGTGGAGCTGGTTGGAACTGTCTGAAACTGGCTGTGTCTATCACAGGGCAGCTGCTGCTCTTCTTTCATAAAGGCTGCTTCTGCAGCACCCTCCTCACTGCCTAAACCTTGCCATTTATGCCAAATACAGGATACTGCTAGCTTACAATGACTTTTGAGACCAAACATCTCACACCAAAGTGAAAAATATTTCATTAGGAAGCTGTTCATTCTAAGATCCTAACTACTGATGGAACAAGCTAACAAATTAATATGGAATGAAGACAACCTTAAAGGAGACATGTATTAAATGGAGGCAAACATCAGTGCAGGACTTACAAAGGTTAAAGCTAATGTTTCCAGAGCCTTTGAAGAACAGCAATGCCTGTTGAAATGAACGTGCCATCTGGAGTTCAGCCAGGGTCAAATTGGTTCATTATAACAGCATGGTGGATCAAAGTGCTGAGTGCTTACCCCTTCACACTGAACAAATCACAAGTGAACAGGCTGTCATACAGGTACACTGACACTGGAGGGATGGAAACACTTAACCCTTCTGGTTATTGGGTCGTGAACTACTCTTGCAAAGTTGCCAAGAAAGAACATTTTGGATCAATTTTTAAGACATAAATTATTTTTTTCTCCTGAAATCGCAGACAGTCTGGCTTGATGATTCTCTGCAATTAAAAAGATTATTTTTAGTCTTTCAATGTTTCACTTCTTTGCAAATCAGTCTCAGTTATTCTCAAAGCAGTGGCTTGCTCTTATCAAAGTTATATAAGAAAAACTCATGAACTTCCATTGTATCAGAATCATGCATCCTTCTGTCTTGAAATTTATTTGTAACATTTTTTTTCAGGCTTGCTGCCGGTCTCATATACATCTGTCTCAGTTTTAAAACATTCTTTAGGGTATCTAAAAGATTTTTTTTCCCCCCTCCAAAAAAGGAGTGCAGAAATCCAAGCAGGCTACTTGGTTGGTTTGGTCTATCAATTCTGCTTTGAAGTTTGACCTATACTGTACTTTCCTCTGTAGTTCCCAGCTAGGTTTCTCAGGAATTATGTACCCAAAAAGACAGAACTTGCACTGCTCAGATTTAAATTTGGCTTTAGATAAAATAATAGTCACTGAAAGAAAACTCTGTTCTGCATTTGAATGCAGAATCCTGTGTGAAGATCTTCCCTTTCCCTTAGAACATGGCAGGTAAAGCTAAGAATCAAAGAGGGCATTGATTATTGCTAGAAACAATCAAAAATTGGCAATCTAAGCAAGAAAAACTCAGGGTTAAACAAGAAATCCTACTGATGGAAAAAACGACATTTAAGCCTTTTTCTTCTCCAAGTTCCCTGGAAAAACATACACACATTTGAAAAGTGCTATACAAGCTGAAACATTTAATTTGGGGCATAGAGAGCCACCTGTACTTCTTGACTCAGCTCCAAAAAATTAGCACCCTAATTTCATTCTTGGCTGAATGGGCAAGGTTAATCCAGCTGAAAGTGGGACTGGAATACAACTTTTTAGCTCTCAAAGTTTATGTTGTAGTTGTCTCAATAGCTGTTACTTATGGTCAGTACATTTTTAGCTAACAGAGGCAATTAACAGTAGTAGTCAAAATGACTTAATAGGCACTTTTAGCATGAAATTAATTTCATCCAAAATTTGATGTCCCCAACTCAGTGAGATTACTCAGGTCTTAAAAAATTTGAGCTCATTTGTAATAAAAGGGATCTGCCAAGAGATTTTCAGTTTAGTTTTCTATGTTTAGGTGGGATGAATTGCACCTGATGTGCATCTGAACAAATTAGAGGTTGATAGCTATTAACCTAAGCTAAGGTTAATATTAGGCTAAGATGAACATCTTCAATCAGAAAATAGAACTCTTATAGGATCATGGGTTGTTTGACTGAATGCAGTAATAAGGAAACATTTTCCTTCTTCCCTTGTGTTTTATATGTGTTATCCCTTCTTCTGTACCCTAAGGATTTGGTCTCTGAAAATCAGATAGTAAAAACACACCAGATTTGATTTAGTCATTACTATAGTTTTCTCACTGGTCAGTCTTTACCTTTGTCAAAGTTACAGTTAGTTTAAAAAAATAGAAAAAACAAAAGCCAGAAAACCCCAAAGACTACCTAGAGATCACAGTAAAAGAAGAAAAAATATCGATTTAACCAATAAAAGGTAGTCTAGTTCCTAAACCTTTAAAAAACTCCCCACAAATTAAAATAAAACCAAACAAAAAAATAAGCCCTCTAATTTCTCTGTATGTATAACTCCCTGCAGTGTACAGGCACTTCAGAGAGGTGCCCAGATGTTTTTATTTCCCAAATAAAAGGTAGCAGAACTTCTCCATAATGTTTTTTCTGTAAGAGAACACCATCAGGGAACCCCCATGGGAATCCACTTCCCATAATTAAGTGTAAGGTGCTCCCCTATCTATGTCATACACTTTGGGTGGACACCCTGCTGCCCTCTTTTGTAGTCTCTGAGGTCTTCCTTTTCCATATCACTCTACACCCTGCATATGCTTGTTATTCCTCCCCACGCCTTTGTATCTGCTTGTTATTGAAAATAAAAACTAACGTATAGAAAGAGGTCAGCTAACAATATGTATATGATGTTTTACTTTGTCTGCTTTCAGAAAAGGAAAAAAAAAAAGAACACTTGTAAGTTATATGCCTGTATGAATGCTGGTTATTAATTAAAAAAAAAAAGAAGTCAGTATTCTGTGAAAAGAACATGGGGCTGCAAGACTTGGAAAAGCCAATGAATGTAGTTTGTCGATATATATGACTTCTTGTAATAACGCAGTCATGCATTACATAAAACCAGTCGTATCAGAAAAATTTTGTAATATATGATAATTTGTTTCTTCCCCCCCAAAAAAAAAAATAAAAAATTCTAAGGCCAGATCAGAATTTGATTCTACTGATTTTAGTAAGCTTTCACACAGAACTATGTAAACCTTCATTTCAGTGGAAGCCATGTTTTGTTACAGGCTAGTTAGAGCTAACTCATAAAATAACAATTAGTATCATCTTACACATACGACTGATAAGAAATACCTTTGAGCTTAGAATTCATACACAGCTAAAAATACAATTTAATTTTACCATCGGATTGTATTACAGGGTTTAAAATTACTATTTGTTATAAAGCATCATATAAATATTTAACCAGAAAAATCTATGCAGGTATTTTAGACATTTTTTTCTGAAACCATGTAATGAAACTGGACTTTCATGACATAGACAAGACTACTGAAAAACTGTAAAACCAGCAAATGTACACATGTATTATGTCTTGATAATAACTCATCAATGTTTGAAAGACATCCAATGAATAATGGAAATATCCACAGCTGGCAATGAAAAATGATGGCAGAATAAAACTGATGATAAGGTAAACTTAATATTTAGAAAGCTCACTAAAAATATACGTTTGAAAAGGACACTTTCTTTTCCTGGAGTTCGTATGTCTTGTGTCCAGTCCAGTTTATACTGACTGGAGAAAGGTAACAGTGTCAAAAGGTAAACTATATCTACTGTGAGCAGATATATATATTTTTATGCTTTATATGTGATTTGTTTACTGTCTTATATGTGATGGGCTGTATTCCAATAAATTTAAGCTATTATTCACTGAGTTCAAGTTATGCTACTGGGGGTAATTCTTCTCAGATTTTGCAGTTTTATCACTTATTGTGCCTACTAAGTCAATTCTGGCAATATATTGCTAATGCATTACAGTTAATCAACCAGCCAATGTTGCTTAAATGAGACTCATCCCATTAATTTCAAGATTATTATAGTGGTTTATGTTGGCCATAGACATCAAGCCTTATACGAGCAATGCCCAAATCACTAGTCTTTTCATGTATTTTCCCTAGGCAGACCTCCTATCATTAAGAGTGCATGGGACTATGATGCCTGTCTATAAATTATAATTCTTTATAGAACTGTTTGTGCTTTCCCTTAAACCTATCATGCAACACATGAATATATTTAATGACTGACTGCACAAAGTGTAAGAATCTGTCATTAACATATTTGTAAGGAATACAGTTATGAAAATATCCGAGGAATATAATTTAAAAGACAATTTACATTTCCAAGAGCTTATATAAAAAAAAAAGAAAAAAGGAGCAAATTATTTGTGAAATTAAGAAGGAAAAAGCCCCAATAAACTTGAAAAGAGGTAATGAAGATATGTGAGTGACACCTGTGTAAAAAAGGGGCTTTGTTATAGTATGGAAAAAGAGTTCCATACTTCTAGTTTCACTTCAAGGTTTTTCTTACTTTCCATACAAATGAAAGGCAGTTTTTAGAGTTGGAAACTTGCCATTTCATATATATTTTAAAAAAAAAGAAAAAAGAAAAAGCATCTTTGCTGTGAAGTAGAAAAAAATCACAATAAATCAAATTCACAAGTACTTGCTAAGCAAAAACTGGTAGTTTTTCAAAGCAAAAAGGGCTGAATTGATTTTGTGGTATCAAAATAAGCTATCTACACTTCCATACCTCAGCAAAGAAATAAACTAAAATTACATTTTTACTGCTACAAGCTTGTAGCTTATATTTTTCATGTATGTTTCCCGGCTTAAGTTATAAAAGAGTAGTTGTTGACGGAGTACTTCCGTATATAATAAGTGTTCACAGAGGCAGGAATGATAAGTAGCTAATTTGCTTTTCATATATCTACACGTAGGGGTCCTACTTTTACATATTTTTCAGCTTTATTTAGTTTATCAACCAAAAGTGACTGCGATGGATGAAACAATCTTTATAATCTATGTAGCTGCACATTTCACTAATATTCACATTTTTCTGTGAATCATCTGCACACCAGCAATCTGACCATACACAACTAAAATTGGTGGGAAACGTGCTGTTGACTTCTGTTAAAATAAAAAAAAACAGTACACTGAAGCTGCCTTCCAGTTGCTGAAGCGTTTTTCACCACAGCTTCTTTTCTAGTCCTTTCTCTGTAAAGATACATTTATATGACACAATACAGTGTCATGTAAAAAGAACCATATTGATGCAGAATAATTGATGAACAGGTATATTAGCCTGGAGTTGTGCCATACCTCATATCAGTAGCACTTCTGGCACCTCCACTGCATTGCTGTGCTTCAGAGCATCAGGCAGACACGCAATCTGTAAGCCAATCCTCTCCGCCTACCAAACATTTTCCTAGTGTTCACAGTCCTATTGAATAGTCATGCTTTGTTTTATTAGTCCCAAAACATATTATCACACTGTTCTGTTAATTCTCAGCAGTCGTTGCTGTTACTCAACTCCAACACTGCGGCATTAACTACTTATGTGATTTTCATTTGTGGCTTAAATACTTTTCCAGATAATGAGCTGAACTGATGAACCAGGCTACAAGTACTAATTTATTCCTTAAAACATTTCGTGTAATATCTAGTTTGGAAACTACACTCTTTCTTCCTAAAAAAAAAAAAA
>VWZT01005475.1:125082-141283 GCA_013397055.1 Pachycephala philippinensis
AAAAAAAAACCACCAATAACCGTAATATCTTTCCCAATTTTTCATTTGCTCAATTTTCCATACTCATGACAATTCTTTATGTAAAGCAGTGTGAAATAAGTTTTTAAACTTGTAAGGCTTGATATGAGACACAAATCCACCTTTTTTTTCTTTTTAACACAAGGGCTCAGGACTAAATTCAGCAAGGTTTTGGGGGTCCAGACTGATCCTTCCTCTTCAAGAAGGATGAGGCAGCAGCACTAACTTCTCTGACTGGTTTTGTTCTGCCTTCTGAAGACTGCTGCACTCTAAAATAATGAAAATATAGCTGCATGTAACTGAACTCCTAAACTGTCCCTCATTTAGAAACCTATGAATCATGTTCATATGTCAGTGGATTCAGATGACAGTAAACTTCCTTTATGCATGCTAGACACAGGTAGGTACTGCCACTGATTATGTAAGGAGCTGTGGATATTTCTTTCTTATCTAAATTTTTATCTGAGTTGCTTGCAGTTGGTTAGCTTCCCAAAGTTAAGTATGAAGAAAAAACATTTCAGTATTTTCATTTAATATGGAAGGCCTGCAGAAATTTCACACAATGAAACTTCACTGAAAGGAAGTGGTAAGTCCTGCACCCAGGGAGGTTTAACCCCAAAGTATGGGTACATGCTGGTGAAAAGGAGATGAAACAAAGTCTCTTTTCACTGATGCCCAGTGACAAAAAAAGTGGCATAAACTGCAACACAGGATGTTCCTCTTGAATATCAGGAAACATTTTTACTCTGAGAGCAACTGATCACTGGCACAAATTGCTCAGGGAGGTTGTGGAGTCTCCATCTCTACTGATATCCAGAAATTCTCTGGATACAGTCCTGGTCAGCCTGCTGTAGGAGGCCCTAATGGAGCAGCAGGGCTGGACCAGATAACCTTGAGAAGTCCCTTCCAACTCCAAACATTCTGTGGTCTCGTGAATATTAAAATATCAATTAGCTCTTCTAAATTTCTACTAAGCTGACTATCTAGGCCTGCAGACACCTAAAGCTCCTTCCTGTTCACATTTGTATAACACCTTCAGTTTCAACAATGTCCTACTTAGAGCCTTAACACTGGCATGATTTCAAATCCAAATTCTTCTCTGAATTGCAGTGGGTTAGAGCCAATGGAAGTGAGACATTTTATATGTACCATGTAGTTCAGTGGTTATAGAATTAAAGAATCATTTAGGTTGGAAAACAACTTCAAGATCATGGAGTGCAAGTGTTAACCTGTCACTGCCATGTCTACTGCTAAAACACTAAACCATGCCCCTAAGTTTACATACTTCCAGGGATGATGACTCAAGCTCTCCCTGGGCAGCGTGTTGCAAGGCTTGACAACCCTTTTGGTGAAGAAATTTTTGCTAATATCCCACCTCTCCACAACTTCCTTTCAGGTAGTTGTAGAGAGGGACAATGTTCTCCAGGCTGAACAATCCCAGCTCCCTCAGCTGCTCCTCATGAGACTTGTGCTCGAGACCGTCACCAGTTTTGTTGCCCTTCTCTGGACACGCTCCAGCTTCTCAATGTCCTTGTAATGAGGGGCCCAGAACTGAATACAACACTGAAGGTGTGGCCTCACCAGTGCTGAGTACAGGGGAACAATCCCTGCCCTGGTGCTGCTGGCCACACTATTGCTGATACAGGCCAGGATGCCATTGGCCCTCTTGGCATACACTGGCTCATGTTCAGCTGGGTGTCAACCAACCCCTCAGGTCCTTTTCTCCTGGCCCTCTTTCCAGCCATTCTTCCCCCAGCCCATAACATTACAGGGGGTTGTTTTGACCCAGCACCTGGCCTTGTTGAGCTTCATCCAATTGGCCTCAGCCCATTGATCCAGCCTGTCCAAATCCTTCTGCAGAGCCTTCCTGCCCTCCAGCAGATCAACACTCCTGCCCAACTTGGTGTCACCTGCAAACTGACTGAGAGTACATTTGATCCCTTTGTCCAAATAATTAATAAAGATATTAAATAGAACTCACATTAAGCTATTAAACAGAACATGTAACACGAAGGCTGCAGTACTGCTCTCATATTTACTCTTTTTTTATGGTGTTTAAGCTCTGCCGTAAGTCCCCAGCTTTCCTGAAATTGTACTTGGAAGTACTGTCCATGCTTCTATGTTCATATCTGTGTCCATGTCCATGTCCGTGTATGAAGCCCACTGTGAATCCACTGTCAGAAAAGTGCAACATTCAGTATCTTTGCTGGATTTAGATCCTGATTTTTATAACCAACAAATTTTAGAATTTGTGACTCCATGATATCTTGATATTAGTTCAAGAATTTTGTGGGTTTGATATTGAAATCATAAGGCTACTCCCCACACTCTAAAGATGAGACTGACTTAGCGTGCACTTATCCACCGGTCCATGCATCATCATTCATCCAAGTCCTGAAACAGACACCCATTCTGTTTATATAATAATAATTTTAATTAAAGCAAAAGTGGGACAGGGAGAAAATAATTTACCTCCCCCCTCCAAAAAAAAAAACAAACAAAAAACCATCCAAAAAAACCCAAACCAAAACTAAAAAAACACCAACATGCTTTGCTGCTCAATATTTTTCCCATGCCTCTTTGGCCAGCTTCCTTCCTTTAATATTGCAGCTCATGTCTGTCAAACAAATTAATAGACATGGCAATATATTGTTCAAGATAAGTCACTCTGATTCAGATAATAAGTTTAGGTACCACACACCTGGCATTTTTTGATCTTTTAGGTGTATTCTTTTAGGTTCCTTTAGGTTGAGTAATTCAGGAACAATCTGTCTTTAATAACAATATTCCCCACAGTATACTTAAATAGTGTTAAAGGCACAGCACAAACTGACAAAAGCAAGGCAATTTAAAGTTATGATGGATACTGCCTTTCACTTAGCCTATTGTGCACAGTTACAGGTATTGCAGAACAAATCATTCAGTGACCTGAGAGCCTCTCTGTAATGGCTAAGTATAATGGAACAAGTCAAGCCTGGAGTATTATCCTTCACACTGATTTTTCCCTTGCTTTTGTCAGTGTCTGTGATAATTTGGCTTTTAGCCCATTAATTTCCTCCATTTACAAAACCCTCCCCATGGAAGTAGTTGCCTGCCATGGGGATATGCAATCAGAGACTTCTTAAAATATGTATTGTTTAATTATATATCAAGGTACCAGTAGACCAGCAATTATTATTTTATATTTCAATGACTGTTACACTCTACACCATTTTCTACTATGACTTTCTCTCCTGGATAACCACATTGCTGGGAAATCAGAAATGAGATTTTCCATATGTTTGAAGTTACCCAGTTAGTAATCCTACAGTATCACTTGTCATAATCAATAATGTTAACCAGAATGTAAGTTAATTTCATGAAATAAATGTCCAGTTACATTGATGAGATTGGCTGTTGACACTGATTGGCAGACAGAAGTGAGTCTTTCTGGCAGAATAGAAATGTAATAGTTATTGAAAAATGTGAGCAATAAAAAGCTACTGTTCTTCTTTGAAATTTAATAAATAAAAAGAAATCTATGTCTAAAATTGTTCTATCTTATTTAGGTACCAAGGGGTTTTGAATGGAAACAAAATAGAAAAAGTGTCTTGCTTACTTAGAAGAGGAAAAAAAAATGGACAAAAAACCCCATTATTTTTTCTCCTCTAATATATACACTTTTTGCTCTATCCATCTGCTATGACACCAGTTGCACTTGGTGCATATTGTATGTGCAGTGTACATGAATATTAAGAAGGAGCAGGTAAGAGAATGTATTAAGTGTTGTCAGTTAGTTATGGTAGGAGACAATCAGTTAACAGATTTGCAGAGACAGGCAGATCTTCTCAGGAGAATCAAGGAGTTTAAGAGGAGCTGGGATGACACATGGTTGCTGTTAGTCTCAGCAGGAGTGACAGCAGAGGGGGAGGAGGGCTGGCTGTGCGTACAGCAGGTAGAGCTTGGAGCAACATGCCCTTTGTTTTCCTGAGCAAGATGTTGATAGCCAGACTACGAGAGAAAAAGGAGACCATTGCATAAAGTTTTGTTGTCTAATTTCATTTGAATGGCTGTGTAGCACTATGAAAGTGTAAAATAAAAATAAGTAAGGGAAACATTAAGAGCTATTTGCTTGCAGTGATCTAAAAGAAAAGATCCTTTGCCGGACCTCATCATTAACAGACCTTTTTCTCTGTGTAAGGCCCTTGCACCTCTTCTTTCCCTGGCTACATGCCCTAAATGAGACCAGACCTACTTAATTTGTATGAGATAATTGAAATTATTTGTTTATTGAGTCCCTTTATAGCCTGCCCTACCTAATTCTTCTGTTTCTTTTCTTTGATCTGAGTAAAATAGAAGCACTTTCATGATGTCTGAACACTTGCCTGTAGCCCTTGCTTTGCAAAAAATAGTCCATAAGTTATCACATCTTCATGATCATCCAGACCTTCTTCACTCCTTGGAGAGGAAACAGAAACAAAAACAAAACAAGAAAACCTGAACATTTACACAGCATTGGTAGGACGCTGTAGTTTTTTTCCTGATCATTGCTTAGAAACTTCAACAAAGTTTGAGAGCTTTTAGCAACCATCTTTCCCTGTCGGAAACAGTACAGCTCTCCAGAACAAGATTTTAAAACCCAGTTTCTCTCATTTAAATGTCCCTGCTCCAGGAATTGCTGTTCCAGTTGTGATAATTTCTTTAATATGTGGATGGAGTCTTGCAGCTTCATTCACTGCAATGCAGATACCCCTTCAGATTCTGTTGCAGGTTGCATTAACTCAGATATACTTCAATGTTTTTTTCTACAGCTCCTAAGTTAGAACAGTCAAAAACTATTGCTGTAATGGAGAGGAGCAGAAACTCTTGAAGGTACTTCAACATTTAGATGCCCTGAATTGTGTTGCTGGGAAAAATTGCTCAGTTCAAATAGTTTAAACTAAATTAAGATCAAAGCAGTTTAGTGATTTATTAATGACATGTAATTATCCAGAAATCAGTGAGCTATATATTCAGGATCAATATCAGTAATACAACAGTTAAACCACAATGCTAGACACTTACAAAATGCTAATAAGCTCCTACAAGTTTCTAAACACCCTTCTTTAACTCAACCTTCGAAAATGTTTGTGTCCCCCTACAGTTCCCCTACACGGCAGCCAGAGGTCACTGGCATCCCTCTCCGGCAGTACAGGTTTCCCGGTTGCTCACCTGTGAGAGATGAGAGCCCTCCAGCTCTGTGTGACAAAGCCCCCCACAAGGTCCACTGTACCTAGAAGTGAGGTGGCCCTGAGTGCTAGTCACATGTGGCATCTCTCTGTGGGTACAGGCCCTTCCCCAGCACTCCTTTGTGAGGTTTTGCTGCCCTGTCTGGGCTGGAGTTAGGTCCTTAATGTGAGCATTTTTAGTGCAAACACCCTCCAGACCGTTTTGACTATGTTCAATCTTCATAAACACCATGTGCACTCACATTTTTATTTTTAAGTTACCCCGGCTATCTGCCAAGGGACTGTGCAGGCACCCTCACAAAATGCCTGCTGAAAACTCCCATCTCTCTCACTGTTAGCATTTGAGAAAGTGAACAGCAACTGGACTTCACCTGTTTTAGTCATCTCAGTTATTTTTGCTACAGTGAATGTTGACCAATGTGCCTAATCATAGACCAGGGCTGTCACTCTCAGTAAGTTCAGCTGGAAAGGTGCCTACTTATTTCAGGATCAAAATTGATTCATGAAAAGTAAACTAACATTTTGACTCTAGAAAGTCTGATTTGCACAGCTTATGGTCCACTATAGTTCTAACATCACCATTTTATAAGAAAGCCAGTTTGAAACTGTTATTCAGTATTTTCTTTGTAGCTGAAGCACCAAGATTTTAATCCTGGCTGTGACCCTAATTCAAAGCTTCTAACTTTTGAATTTATTGGCAAAGTCTGCCGAAAATGGAGAGTCTCCTCCGCAGAAAAACATAGTGTTGTTGTTGCTATCACTGTCAGTCAAAGCAGTGCAAAGACAGTGAGTACTATGAAGTAATGAGCAACTTTTCTCACATACCTGTTCATATCAATATTGTGTCTTCTTAGGAATATTTCAAAAAGTTTGCTCTTTACCTGGAGACCTTCACAAAAACTTTCTTATATAAATAATAACCTTAAAGCTGATTAAAGTATCACTTGGCAATATCTTCACAATTTCCCAATCCAAACCTCGGTTTTCAAATCTCCAATTTAGCAGGTGAACATCCAATCCCTATGCAGGACACATCAAAAGATCTTTGAACCTAACGAGAGTCATTAATAACGTTTAGAACAGCCTAAGGCCCTCCTTGGAGTGTCGATATCTGATTTGGCATGTATTCTCAACAAAAAAAAAAGACTGATGCCTTGAATTCTTCTCTCAGTACATTTCTTAATTTTTATACAGCTGAAAACGTATGGCAATGCAACACAATTAAGAAATGAAGGGTAAGAAGACATTTGTTTATATCTTATATTTAGCAGAGCAGCATTTTTAACTATATGTTTAATTGAAATTTAACCTATTCATTAAAGCTAAAGAATTCCGTTAGTATGTAAAAATAAGAATAGTTTTGGGCATAAATGTCAGTGTTTGTTAATATCACGATCATAAAGACTAGCTCTTTAAAAGTATTCTGCTAAACTATTTTCATGATTAGTTCAGTGGGAAAAAAATGGGTACTTTATAGTGGTCGCCACTGTCATTGATAGAAATGATTGCTCTTAAAAATGTTGAAAAGCCAACTGAAACTATTGTTATGCAAAAGCATACAATGTGAAGATTAACATGAAGGTTGTACAGGACTAATGGTTCTTTGCCATTAAAGTTGTCTGTTTATAATATATCTGAGATAATATTGGTTTCTTTGGAATTCAGATGTCCCTCTCAAACTCCAATAATATTAGATAACTGACTTGCACAATTTTTTCTCTTAGTTGTTTTAGCAGCACTAGTATGTGTCCTTCTGTCTACACCCCATTTTTAATAATCTTCCTTTTTCTCACCCCAAAAATATTTTCCAATGCAAATGGATTCCTGTATAAAGTTATACCCTTGTACACACACTGCTATTTCATGTTCTCAAAGACATTTTGCCATTTCTCATATTATCATTAACAGGCAAGTTCAGCCATGTGGATATATCCTATCATATCCTTTCTAGTGCCACTGTTTCTTAAAGAAAAACAAGAATGATGTAGTGTAGTATAAACATACTTCTTGTCTTAGGAACACAAGAAACTGTGATCCTTATTTCAAAATTAATATTTTAATTCATAAAAAAAATTTAAAAGTGGAAAAAAAAAGGAGGGATCACAATCCACTGAAAGCCCTGTAGACACTCCCACAGTTGTAATACTGACCTGATACTGTTCTCGAAAGAATGTTAAGAATTTCTTCAGTTCAGAAGAAAAAAAATTGAGGAAAGACTATAATAAGAGTGTAGTACCATCTATTAAAACAAAAATAAAAATTTTATGGATGTTATATATATAGCATTTTTATAATAACTGTTTCAGAATCTCCCATTTTTGAACTGGCAGAAAAGAGCCTATTGATTAATGTTTTCATAACTAATTAAATGGATTAGGAAAAAGCACTGAAATGACAGAGACATCTTAAAAGGGTAAGGTCTACTAGTTCATCCTCCTTCTGGTATAATATTATTTCAAAGTATGTTATCCGGTCTTGTTTTAAACGATTTAAGCAATAAAAGCTTCCCTATTACACATTTGACACAGCTTTGTAACTGAGAAACTCTTGCATGGTTTTCAGAAAATGGAACTATGTTCTTTTTCCTTAATACTCTTTATACTACTCTAAAAATGCCCTTTCCTTGTACTCTTTGAAGCAGTAATTTGTATACTTTGTATACTTTGTTATCCTACCTTTAATGAATAACTTAATCTCACTGTTTTTTCTGATTCTCCTGGTTATTCTCAATATTTACAGTTCCATGACTGTCAGTTCTCTATGTCTCCAATATCTCTGTGAACATATAAAAGATAGAAATACCAGTGATAGCCTTTCTCTTCCTCACAATATTATACTACATTTTCTATTAAATGAGTCCTCCCTTTCATCATTATTATCAGTTTTAGCTGCCTTTGTGTTTGTGGTTTGAACCATTATACCTGAAAGTCAAAATGTTCTCCTGTAGTGTATACTCATAAGCTCCTTCTAGGGCTTTCTCACTATTTTTCTTTCATGTGGAAAAAGAGAAAAGAGAGCTGTTGGACATAAGTTTTGGAATGGGACTAAACCAAGAATTAAAATAATCTGAGACATTGTATAGCTGCTTTTTAAGCACAGATTTGTAGTTACCTACAAACTTTTGTAGGCCTTTGAAATGTATAGGTGCACATATGTGTGTGTGTATATACATATATATATATGCATAGATATGTGCGTGTCATCACACATATTCATGAGCTCAATTAGATTAAGAAAGTAGTGGGAAATTGGATGGGCCTACATGCTAAGTTTTATGCCTTTTGTATAATTAAAAAATCCTATTTTTATTAAGCAACTAAATCTAAATAAAATAAAACAAAGAATGACAACAAAGAAAAGCCTAAACTCAAGAACTGAATTTAGAAACAGAGAATAAAACTCATTAAGGGACATACTAAAAATATTACAGAGATGGAAGGACCTCTTTTTTACTGTCTAGCTCATTAATTCATTTACTCTCCTCAGAGAATAGAACTACAAATATCTTTTTTTACCTACTCCGTAAGATAGACTGGACTGAAGTTTAACTTTCTTTTTAAATAAGGTCTTTTGATTCACATCACCATAGGTTCAGAAAAGTAGAATGTGGATGCTATATTCTTCTTCCCGGTCTATGCAAGTATTTAGCCACCAGGCTATCAAACCATTCTCTTTTTTATTCACTCATATAGAAAATCTGTTTGTTGGGCAAAAATAATTTGTCAAGCCCAAATTAAAGAGTCTTGGAGGACAGAGTTGCAGAATAATCTCAGTTTATTTTTTGAATCTCATCTGAAAAATTTAAACATCTGATTCATAAACTATTAGTATTTTTTAATATTTTAAGATTCTGTCTCTTTGTTTTCTCTTCTTTTTTTTTTTTTTTTTTTCTTTTTCCGTCTGAATTGGTGCTAAGAATTATGTAATCATTCTGATTTTTGTTGCGTCTTAATTGCAAGCTAAGTGGGCTTTGTTTTCCAGTAACTTTTGTAGCTAGTTTAGCAGACAAAGCCTCAAGGATGGGTAAGCAGACCAATCAAGAACAGAAAAGAGAACATTGGAATTGGCAAGATTTTGTTGCCTTTGACAATAATAAGAGATCTACATCACGAGAGTGGCTGGAAAGAGGCCCAATGGAAAGGACCTCGGGATGCTCGTCGACAGTCTGCTGAACATGAGCCAATGTGTGCCCAGGTGGCCAAGAAGCCCAGTGGCAGCCTGGCCTGTATCAGAAATAGTGTGGGCTACAGGACCACGGCAGTGATTGCCCCCTTGTACTTGGTACTGGTGAGGCCACACCTCAAGTTCTGTGCTCAGTTCTTGGGCCCTCACTACAAGAAGGACATTGAGGTGCTGCAGTGAGTCCAGAGAAGCGCAACAAAGCTCGTGAAGGGTCTAGAGGGTAAGTCTTATGAGGACCGGCTGAGGGAGCTGGGGTGGTTAAGCCTGGAGAAAAGGAGGCTCAGGAAGGACCTTATCAGTCTCTACAGCCATCCAAAAGGAGGTTGCAGCCAGATGGGAGCTGGCCTCTTCTTCCAGTGAGAGTCTGTGCGTCCTGGGTAAGGGCTTTCAAACAGTCTCTGATTTGCATAACTGTTAACTTTTTTGAGGAATCCCATATGAACCCCATATAGTCTCATGCAAAATAAGAAAATTTTAATGTGAGTGATGAAAATAATCCAAACTACCCTTGTAACATAGTGGTGTTTCTCTGATCTGTGTCTAGCCAGAAGGTCAAGGAACAAATGTGTCTTGCTCTGGAAAATGGTCCTGGGATGGAATTACACATTACAGATCATCAAGACTACACCAAACAATTACCCAGTATGGGCCAATCCAGAGCCAAGGAAGCTCATATTCTGAAATTAGCATGGGTGATTAAGTTAGATAGAGTGGCCAGCTGTCCAGATTTACTATAGGTGTCAGAGCTATGGCAGATACCCAGCAGCCCTTTCTCAAAAATGGCTGGTTTGTTTATCTCCTGGATAAAGCACATATGGATGCAGGATGGAAGCACAAAAACATTGAGCTCAGAGGACTATCTTACAACTAAGAAGGCTTCTTCACCTTAAGTAGGTTACCACTATCCGTTCAGAAGCATATTTCTGGAAAATTTCTTCAGATGACTTTCCAAATTCCATAGCAAATGCACTGTAAGTGTTCAGATACTTTGTCAAGTGACTGTCTCAATGTTCTTAGCTATTAACTGAAAAATGCCAAGCATACAAAAGTGAGGAAAGGCTGTATATAGAGAATTGTAAAGATTTTAAAACCAAGAGGACGGTTACAGTTACTTAATCTTATTCATTTTATGTAATACAGACCACAGAAGTGCACTTACCAACGGAGTTGCTAACTTATTTTTGAATATATATATTTTTTTTTAATAGCTTAATTTTGTAACTAAACTTAATAGAGAAGCTTTTGTTTTCCTAGGGAAGTTGTTCTGGTTAGAGCTCTGAAATAACCTTTATATCTAGCCTAATTTACCTAACTTTGCCTTCAAACCACTGCATCTCATTTTGCCTAATGCCACAAAGTTTCTCAGCTAGGCATTTGTAGATTGTGATGAAGTCATGTCCTTAAAGAAATTTAATACATGGAGCTTTTGCAGCTTCTTCGCATGAGACATTTACTTCATCCTTCCTCATTCCAATTATTATTTTCAAAAGCTTCTAAAATTGTAACATCTTTTCTAAAGTACAAGCACCAGAACTTGTCACGGTAGTCAAGTAATAGTGTCATTAATATCATCTTGTCGTGCAGAAATACTACTTTTCTTCTTGCATAGCTGGTGATGAAGCTTAATTTCTAAATGACATCTGGGTAAATGAATTCTGTTGATTATCTTGGGAACAGTACTGACACGAGGTTTCACACATGTGGACTTGAAATGAAGATACCTATGAAGACAAAAGAAGGAGGTACAAAGTGAGAGGCAAAATTGGAAATAAGGATTAGAGTGTAAACCTTGGGAGGATCAGGTCAGCTGTAGTCAGTGACAGCAGGGAAGGCAGGGGTATAGGTGGCAAATGCCAGGGAACTGTAAAGGTCATATGTCAAATTGCCAGCTGTATCCACTACTATATATTCTTCCTTCGTTCTGCTTCTTGGAAGCAGTAGAGGAAGAAATCAACCTCACTTTCCAGTGCACAGGTAAAGGAGAAACTCTCTATGTTTTTCATAGTCTAGGGAGAGTGCAGCTTGGATAAGCACCTAGTTGTTAGATCAGCTCAAATCACATTAGTGTGATCTGATGTTTATTCTGACACAACCTTTCACCCCTCTATCTTAAAAAGTAAAGTGTTAAAATGTACTTCATTCTACTAAAATGTTTCACCTTTATGTGTTTACCTGGCTTACCTTTTTATTTATTGATTGCCACTTCTTGTATTCTGGTATTTTCAGTAATTTTACTCACTGTTCATTTATATTTTATTTTAAACTACCAATATAGACAGTGAATAACCTTGGGCTGAGACATAGTCATGAAATCACAAGAAATTCCATCTGTAGTGGCTAATAATTTCTCATCTAGTTTCTTACTGCAACTTAGTAGTAGAGACAATTATATGTACATGAAATATGGACACCTTCCTTTCATAAGAGATCTTTTTTTAAACCATGAAGTCATGTGATGTGAAGCCAACTACCATACAGAATATTTTATTCAGCAAACTGACCTTTATCAACTGACCTTGTAATCTCATAAAAAAATAGTAAAGAATTTGTATAAGAATGCTTATTTTCCATTAAACTGTATTGGCTGACATTAATTTTGAATGTTACCGACTCTTAATTATTTACTGATTACATCCATGCCAGCTTTTTGATAACTGTCTGAGATTGATATCAACCTAGCTGTCCTTTAATTTCCTCTCCTGCAACCTTTTAAAACACCAGTACAGCAGTTCAGCTGTTTTGAAACCCTCTGTGAATTTTCCATTGTTTCTGTTTGAAAACACCTACTTTAAACAGCTCACAGACATTCGTGGATAATTCCTTGGGTGTCCTAAGATTCAAGTGTTCTAGTTCCGCATTTAAATAAATGCTTAACTTCATAAAAAAATTTATTACCCTTTGTAATAAGTATAATTATGAATATTAAACCTGATATTTATTTTTCTGTCTTGTTCCAAAGTTTTTTTTTGTTTTTATTGTTACTGTTTTCCCACTGATGCCCAACATAAACATGTATTAAATAATTCTGCCTATTCTGCATCATGGTACATGATTTTGCCATCTCCGTTTAATATCAGTATCAATAAATGTCACTAGTTGTGGTTCTGATGTACATATATCAGAACAGAAGTACACCTATAAGTATATTTCACACATATTTATTTTAGCTGCCCTTATCAACTGTCTGAATTCCTTAGCTATCACTGTTTGCACATTACTTTCTCTTTTTTTTTAATATATCTTTGTTCTTTCGAAATACAGCAACAGAAAGATGCAACAAACTTCCTTTATAACTCATATATTTTTAGGAAAGTAAATATTTTTCGAAGAAAAAGTATGTGTTTGTGAAACCTGACAGCATCTTAAACACATTTCAATCATACATATATATGTGTGGGTGTAATCAGTGTAACTGTGCATATATGACTATAAAAAGAAAGAGATTTTATCTCATTTTTCTTCATCCATAACTTCTCTTCCAGTTTTAAATACTGAATTTTAAAAATACACCAGGGTTATACACTACTTCTTAATATGCATTGTTTTTGTATAGGCGTGGGAATTAGATATTCATTTAGCCGTGCTTCCTAAAAGTCCAGACACTGTAGAAAATATTTTTTTGATCTAATAAACTGGAAGAAATAAATTATATGGAAATAGTAAAAAATAAGTGTTTACAGTAGATGAAGTCTATTTATGTAAAGAAAAATATGTACAAATATTGAAGAGGGAATACTATACAGCAAAACTGATGAAATTCATTTGGTGCAGGCTATGGTTTGTTTGAACATTTTTGATTTTCCACCATAAATTTGCCTTTATTAAATATCAGCAGTCTCACTTAACAAGAGAAGAAGTAAGGAACAAGTAAGAAAAGAAGAAGGAACAAGTAAAAGAAACACTAGTGACGTAAGACTATAGGTCCCTGAACTCAATACTATTTGCAGGTGAATTGTCTCAGTCTACCTGAATTGCTTAAATCGCTGGGAAATAGTTTTAGAAATGAAATGAGAGCTCAGCCTTTGCAGAGGTGATGATAAATCAGACTTGTAAACGTGCAATTTGGCTACTGCCAGTGTTAGTCTTTACTATTTTTTCATACTGAATGTGAGACAGTCTTTCATACGGGTGAGAAGGAAAACAGAGTGGGTGAAAAAATTATCTGGTTTTGCATAGTGTGTACAATTCCCTCTTCAAAAACTTCAGGGATGCATTCACTGAATACTTAATTTTCTCTTATACTGTTAACGTGACACAAAATGAACAAGTTTACATTAAAAATTCTTACCCCATTTTCCTCTAACTCAGCATTAGGATTCAAATTTTTATTTCCCCTATTATTTTTTATGGTCCCTGTGGTGCTTACAATTCATCCTATCTCAAAATAGTAAAGCAAAATAACAGAAGGGAAAATTATACGACGCTTTTAAAATATCTATTTTTAATTTTAAAAATAAGTCTAGTATATTAGAAACTGTAAATAAACGTATTTTCACAACCATTCAAGTAGCTTAATGTCGGCAAAATTAAGGCACATTTGTAGCACAAAAATAGCCTTCTACAACACAGTGCATCAGCAACAGTTCACTCTAAATGTTGTAGATAATTAATCTCATTTTCCCTCTGCTTCGCTTTGTGTTCTATTAGTTTTCTTATTCAAACTTTCAAGTCACAAATCTAATTTAAAGCCTCACAACTGGTCTAATGTGGTAATGCGTTCCAAGTGCATGCAGTGTCTAGCAGTGAGTGATAGGGACAGAATACTAATTTGCCTCCCAGTGTGCACAATGCTCAATAAATAAATAATATATTACCTGTGCTCACCATTACTTGACTACAGAAAGTGTCAAAAGAAACAGAAAAAATGGATGCAAGTTTAAGGCATGTAACAGAAAATGAACTGAAGCAGGGATGGGTAAGGGAGACAAGAAAAGAGGAAGGCAGAGGGAGAGAACCGCAGTCTGCCACAGAATGGCAACTATTCTGTTAACATGGTTAACTGTAGCAGATTATGTATATTAGACTACATACTGATTAATAGTTAAATATTAACTATTTATTTGTGAGAGTTTTGCCTTCTGTGTATTCTCTTATTTCTCTATAGAGAGTTGTAGAATTCCTTTATATTGTTCTAACTTCTGTTTGTTTAATTATTCTCTTTCAGAAATACTCTTTTCTTTTTTCTAACACATTGATTTTCTTCTGTTGTTTGGCTTTGCTTCCTTACTGTGTGTAGAGGTTGCTTTATTTTTGGAGCTTTAGTTTTCATACACCTGAAAACTAAACTATAGACCAGTTAAATAATTGTAAATTTACTGAGTTTCTGTGCAGTCATCCAAACTTCTGGAAACTCCACTGTGGTCAATGAAGTCACACTAGTGCAAAACTAGTACTTGGGAGACTAAATTTAGAGAGCTGATGTTACAAAAAAGTGTGCAAGGAAGTGTGTACGTATAACAGGAAAAGAGACCATGTGCTGGTATGTATGGTAAAGTTAAAGTCTGAGAATAAAGTAAAGGATAGAATGATCATGTGGAAGAAAAAAAAAAAGAAAATGTAATTCCCATGAAACTGGCGATGTCTTGGATTATTAAAATATTATTTTGTATAAAATGTCATTACAATCTTGTTTAAATTTAATGCAATTTACCAGACCATAAAGAAGTCCTTAGTATAAATGGCTGGTTTCCAGGCACAGCTACTGTGCTGCTGATTACAATACATCCTGACATTTATGACAGTTTTATAATTCTTGTATTCTGTACCTAGCTGTGCTCTGAAGTGTCTCTACTTTGCTGAAGGCTTTCTCCTGGGAAATGGCACTAAAGTTTTGTGGCCTGAAAGGACAATAAAATAGTTTGACAGAAAAACACTATTACTGTAGAATGTAAGCCCGTTTCCATTTTGTTTATAACTATTAAAAATGAAGATTCATTTTTTTAATGAATACCTATGTAATTTATCATCACAAAAAATGGCATCGACTTAAGAAGATATTCTTATATGACTAAACTTACCAATATGAGTAGGAATTTGTCAGATCAGTGCCCAGACCCTTCTATTATAAGAGTAATCCCATTGATGGTTTACAAAGACTAAGATTCATAGGAAGAGTAGGAAAAATGTCAGACGTAGATATAAGCAAAAGAACAGGTAAGAAGGAGTATGAGGGCAGGAAATAATCTTACTACACAGCCTTTGACTTTTATGGGGGCAGTACTCAAAACAGAATTTAATCATATCTTCAAATGTTTCTTGAAGTTTTTTAATGAAGACTTATTGACACAATTCAGAAGATGATTTTGAGAAAGAGCAAGTTGAAGCTTTTCTATAACTAGTTGGGTAATACTGTCTTAATGTTTTCAATAAAAACATTGTAAAAGCTTTCAAGTGAAGATGTTATCAAAATTGGCATAATAATAATCAGTTTATTTTTCTCTATAAAAGGACAGTTCCTATAACATTTCAACTGAAAATTGTGCACCAGCTGTACAAAAAATATTTTGCATATTTGTTTGATTTAACCTACTTTGACTTAGAGCTGCAAGCAGAGAACTGAAGTTCTGACTTAACCATAAAATTTCAATTATACATACTGTCCATTGAGCAGACAGACAGCAAGAAGGAGACAGACTGAAAAGATTCCACCAGACTTAAAGATAGTACAGAGTATTATGCTTTCCAGGCAGCATGTGTATCTGTCGCGGTCTTTGCGGCAATGCCGGCAAGGATCTCTTCCCCGAGAGCCTCGCCTCATCGTCTCCCCCCGCAGACGTCCTCCGGTCCGCGGGCTG
>VWZT01005475.1:141396-166580 GCA_013397055.1 Pachycephala philippinensis
GTGCTTCGGCGGAGGGAATCCCCTTCACATTTCACAGGAGGAGGGAGTGTTGGCATGGCAACTAAGAGACCAGCCCGCCACATGTATCCTTGCCAATATTTAAGGTATAGATCCAAAACTCTATTTATTTCTGGTAACATTATGCCCCTGTCACCTTCTCCCTTCGATGTGAGGGAGGAATGCCTAAACACCAATGACGAATCTACTCCCTCTTCTGCTCTGCTATCAGTGTTCAGTGCAGAGGGTTATTACAGAGTTACTCCTGGCACCCCATTGGCCCTGAACTGCCATGTTAATCAAACCATAGATTGTCCTCAAAAGTAAGTGCTTTTTCTAGAGTGCTGCTCCATTTCAGAGTGCTGGCTGTGAGAGATAATGTAATCATCTGTAGTGCTGCAGAAAAACAGGTTTAAATCGTAATCACACAAGAACCCCTGAATTAAATGAGGTCAGCCTAGTCTGTATATAGATGGAAGGAAGACCTCTGTGGACCTCTGAAGTATTTAAGGAGATACTATTAGTGAATAATACAGGAGATGAAAATTTTTCACAGCATTAGTATTGCCCAGGCATCATGTTAGATGGAACCTATTGCTAGAGAGCTCATCTTTCAGATAAAACATAAAACATAAAAACAAGGTGCTGAACAAAACTGGTCATTAAAAATTGTATGGTATTTCTCATATTGTTCTCTTGGCCAAACATGAAGTAGGTAATTACATTCTGCTTGCCTTAATTAACCTAAAGTCTGTGAAATGCGTGTTTTTCCTTCTCATCCTAACAACTCTGTAATGATATCTTTTCCCCACACTCAATGATCACAGACTATTGTCTCGAAAATGAAAAAAAGAAAGAAGAAATAACTACTACATACAGTTATTAAGAACATATAAAATAGCTAATAATTTAAAGGTATGGGCTTAATTAAATTGAAAACTTTATGGACTACAACAGACTTTTAATCAAAATTGTTTGATGGCTATCCAGCAAACAAAGCCCATTATTTACAAATGCAGTATGAAATAAATATTCTAGAAAATCTAAAAACAGATCTGTACTATTTAATATATTTCAGTATAAAGTAATGAAGTAAAGGCAATTGAAAATATTAGTCAGCTTCAGAGAGAAATGCATACTTAAATCTCTATGAATACCATCTACCTTACTAGCAAGACATGAGTGAAGAAAAAGACGTCTGCTTAGAGGCCACAAGGAGTTGGTTTGAAGAAGGTGAGATTAACAATTTAGATATTGCTGTCCAACTCAAATTTATTCCAAATTGGAAATTTTTGTTTCAAAGGGAACCTTTTGATTTCCTCTGAACCCTATAGTGCTCGTTCAAACTGAAAAAAAACCAAAACACCAAAACAAAAACCCTGAAAGTGAGGAGTTTCAGCTCTTTAGAAAATAAAAAATCTTTAATATTACATTGGAATATTTAGCATCAAAAATATCCTTTATCAGTTTATCACACATAATTTTAAAACCTTGTATTTTTTAGGATGGGAGAGTACATCAGTGTTTGGTCTTGCCATTTGATCTTGTTCATTTTTAAAGAGTGCACATCCTTTTGCATTCAGTAGCAATTATGTGTTTTTATCTATTAAGAATTTGACAGTGTCTTGCTCAATTGCAACCATTAGACACAGAGATCATAAGGAAAACACATTCCTTTATTCAATTTTTGTATACCTATACATAACTTTTATGGACAGTATCCATTTTGTGCATATTAATGCAAATGGAAAAATCTTATTGTAGACATTAGCCACTTGCAGGAACTTTAAGTAACTCACACACAGGTTCCTTATTCAATTAATCAACATTACTTGGGTCAGTCAATTAACTTTCTCCTCCTGCCCATGAACACTTCAATAATCCTCAACTAAAAATCAAGTAGTATGGGCCCAATTCACCCTTTTGGTTTTGAAATTAAAACAACAGGTATGGGCTTTTGTTACAACATTTTTGGCAGTACTGCCAGACAGGTTATTCCCTTTAGGAAATCAAGAGGAAAGAAAAGAGACCAAATTAACAAAGGAAAAAAAGGAAATAGAGAAAGCTTGCATTGAAACACAATTGCTGAGGCAGCACTGAAGGACTCAGAGAAGAGCCTCTTTGCAGAAGAAAATGCACTGTACAATTCCAACTCTCAGATGTGCTTAGTGAAGAATTTTCACATGAGCATCTGTGCTTATCAGGCTTCTTTTTTGAACTGCTACCCACGGTTCCTGTGTTACCAGCTGATAAACTGCTTGCAAAATTTGGTGGTCAAAACATACTTTAGTCTCTGTCTCCACTGCGGAATGCCACAACAATTTGCCTCTTGCAACTGAAGAAACCCACAAAGCATAATGGATGTGGGTGAGCAACCAGCTTGTGACAGTTGTGCAGCTGAAATGTCATCTGGTCTATTGATTGTTTAACCATGCAACCTCTTTTCTGCCTTAGCAATGCATAATCTTCATTCCATTAATGGAAAAACTGCTCAGAATTCACCCTAATAATTTGTATTTTGAAAAGTTTGTGGAGTTCTTGTCACATTCATTTCTATTTCTTGCTAGCGACACAGCACTTGAACATATTTAGAACTTTTTGAGGAAATAAAAATGCAAGATGTTCTTGTTATGGAAGGCTGTTTCACAAGTTGAGTATATATATTATCCTTCCATGGAAAGCCCCTGTGGGTGCAAAACTCCCAGGGGCTTGACGACAGAAAGAGGGTTTTTTTTTCCTTCAAACCTACGTAAGAAAGTACTTTTTTCCTAGGGAGAAGAAGAGGTATTTGTATTAAAAATCAAGGGGATTGAATGACTTTGGGATTAAATTACTATACCTGTTGAATATTTTAAAAAAATGTACCTAGAAAAGAACTGAAGTGCACAAACGCCTATCAGTTGGAGTATTGGTAACTGAGTTGGAGTAATTAGTATTTTATCTTGTTTAACCTACCAGTTAAAAGGTAGGTTTAATACTCATGTAGATTTAATTTCAGTGGTGTACCTGGATGCACAAATAACCCTCAGCAAGAGATACAATCACTTCTTAATCCCAGTTCTCTGAAAATTGCAGCTGAAACTATTTTTAAATAAATATCCAATGTTAAGAGCCGTGCTATGCAAAGTTAATGTGTTATCAAAGCCAGACTATCTTTGTTTTCAGAGAACACATAAAAGCCATCTAGTGACAACTTTTGGTTGTTAAAAGCCCCATGATACCTTTATAAGAGACAGAGTTTTAATTTTCAATTGTTTGTCCAAATCCAGCATGGGTAATTATATTCCTTCTATTTAAGAAATCACAGTTGTCCTTTTAATTGAACACAGTATAATTTTCGTCTTCCCCTAAAAATCAAGACAGGGTACGGTGTGTCAGCAGCCACCAGATTTTTATGCATGTGATTGCATTTCACTTGCAGTCAGCTCATATTTTAAACTCAAATAATCCCATAACCTAAGGTTTAGAACGCAAACTTCAGGGCATATACATGAAGATACATTGTCTCCTCCATACATTTCCTTGACTAACAGCTGAGGTAAATGTTAAACGGCACCCACAAAACCATATTGTTTCTTTCTGAGCCAAATTATATCAGCAGGAATCTTTACAGTGATTTCTGATGACTGTGGATTAGGCTCTTTTGGAATAATAAGATAAAACAGGATGACAAGAAACAAAGATAAAAATCGGACTTCACTGAAGCTAGCAACAATTTTTTGAATTATTTCAATGTAGTCTGCTTTTCATCTGAAGAGAGGTTTTGTTTTACTTTGGTTCATTTTAGGAGAGAAGAAGAAAAGATGTTTTAAAAGAAATTATGGTTTCTGCCATTAACAAGTACTGTCAAACTAATTTCATTTTGGCATTAGCAGAGTCTGTGAAATCAAAGCAGGTACTATGTAAATAAAGGGTTTAAATCATGAAATAATGACTATAATTTAAGCTCTGTTTTCTTGACAGTAGAAGAAAAAATATTTTCAGTCTATACCTCACAGGATTAACATTTAAACATGTGGACAAATTAGAGGGGACATTACAAATAATTACATTCACCTCCACTAGGAAAAAAATCAGAATTACTAGAAAAGTTTATTCATGGTGTAGAAGTTAATAAAAGGACATTTAATAAACAGACAATGAAACAGATAACAGCATAGTAATATTTAAAAACCACAAAACTCCACCCGTCTTAATAATCTGAAATGCTAATGGGGGAAAAATAGATTAATGTGTAAGATTCCCCCCAAAGCACTTTATCAGTGTTTGCATTAGAAGTGTTTAATACAACCAAGAGCTTTAATGAGAATCTCATCTGCCAGCTGATCCCAGTGGAAAGAATGGTAACAAATGCAGGAGAGACTAAAGTATTAATTCATACTTGATACTGTATTATAAATCAAAACAAAAGGATACTGGAAACTATATGGATAAATGCAATTATAGCATTAGAATCTATTTCCAAGTAGCTCAGGGACTGTGAGAACAGATATGATGTGCACTGGCTCATTTACCTACTTGTATATACAGTAGAACAGGAAATGTACTGAACACATATATATATCTCAGTTTAAAAAACAATTAAAAGAGATATTGAAACATTCATTAAAACTAGCATTGCTTAACAATGTAGCACAGACCTGAAAGAAAACAGAATAGAAAGAGCTGAGGGGGATTCTTGTTAAGCCATACAAAATTCTTTTGGACAAATGCCCTCACAGCCAATCTGTTACCCCGTTCCTCGGTGTGGGGCATTTCAGGGTCATGACAGATTCAAACATGGGAAGGGAGCTGGACCAGAATATGCAGAGCTCCATCCATTCCTTTGCAGCCAAAGGAATCCCTGCAGGAAACAGCCGAGGCAGCACAGCCCCTGCGCAGTTTTGTATTAAGCTTGAGTCTCGTTCAGACCCAGTGGTACTGAGGACTGGGGAAGGATGGATGATTGCTTAGACTTTGCCAGCAGCAGCTGGCATTTTAAAACACAGAAAGAAGTTCAAAACTGGATTTAAAATTCTCTCTTTCTCTTCATTTGTGACATTATATACATAATTTATATAATATATATGATAAAGAAACTTTTTTTGCTATTAAATCCTTACCCATGCACATATCTTCTCTCAAAAAATTACTGAAAAAAAATGACTATTTTATGTAACATCACAGGGTAGTTTACTACTTAGGCAAGGTAGTGTTACAAAGCAGTCACATAAAAATTGTTAATTTCATTGTGAACGTGAACAAATATCTAAATCTTCTCTCTGAAATACTGAGTATTAAAATGACAACTCTTTTACATTTAAATGTTTCATTCCTCTATGTAGTACGAATGATTTACACTTACTTTTTTATGTAGAGTTGTGCTTATTGTACTGATTGTATATTTACGGTTTTATTCTTAGCACTGTACTCCAGTATCTATAAAGCTGTGAGAATATGAACTAGGGTGGTGGTGGCTGGCTTTTTTTTTTTCTTGTGCTCACAAATAATCAAGACATTATTAACAAAGCTCCACTTGTAGAATTTAAATAGTGTCAGAATTTGACTTGCAGATCTAAGGACGAATTTGCAAGGTTGACTGTCAGAATAGGTTTTTGTTTTTTTTTAAAACTTGTCAACAGAGTACACTTAAGACAGAGTTAATGAGAGACAACACACAGAGAATCCAATTATACATTTTTTACAGATTGCTTATTGGAGTATAAGTATGCTTTAATAGCATACACAAAGTCAAAGAGCTCACATAAGAATAGTCAAGATAATTGAGGACAAATTTATTCAGAGGATACAGAAATTAAGGCATAGATCCTTATCTTAGAAGCTGCCACATGGGAATTACTTTTTAGATTAGCTAGGACACAGGGATTACAGGTGGGCAAGACAAGTGGGCGACACCAGAATTTAAGAAGGGCCCAGAAAAGCTGCATATTGGTCTATATAAAAATAAACCTAGTCTCTAAACACACATAATGCAGTTAGGATTCTGGATAAAAAAGCTGTCAGAACACATATCTCTTCACATGTACTTTGTATGTTTCTGTACGGTTGTCAAGGCAAAAGACTCTTATTTCACTTTTACTACTGGTCATATAAGACTGCAGAGACTCTGGAACAAGAGCATTTGAGAGGTTTCTTCTGGAAACTGATATTTTTAACAGCCGACAATCCTCTCTTTAACATGTGTGAAGGGTACAGTTGCTCTCAATCTAATTACTTAATAGTTTAATAATTTTATGAAGTTTTAGTCCCATCAGGCAAAGAAGTGTCTAGTTTCCAAATTAGAAAAAATAATGCAAACTTCCCATTCCAGTCTGGACTACTTTAGGTTTCTCAAGCACACACGTACTATTTTGTGGTCCCCATGTGACTTTAACTATAAAATATACATTTAAATCCTTTATTCAGCCAGAATACCAGATCTGCCCAAATGTAGCAGCAGAGTTTCTGAGATTTTGACTAGATTTCTAGAGAAAACTATGATGTCTCTGTCTCCCAGGCCCTAAACAGTTGAGACAGAGATTTGTGTTTGTACTTTTGTTTTCCTTTGGATATATGGTATGAACTAGGTGATAGTTCAGATCTTGCCTGGGAGTGTTAGGACTTTGATGTTATAGGTACTTTAGAAACACAGGATGGGAAAAACACCCACTTCCTAATCCACAGACACTCTAATTCCAAAATAAAATACAGGGAAAAAAAATACGAACAATGAGAGAAATACAATAGAAGTATCATTTACTCATCTTCATCAGCAGATTTCTAAATGGAAGTCACAAAGATGAAGAGGATCAAAGGCACTTAATGAAATAATCTTGATCACATTTATATTAAGTTTCTCTCTGCTATGGGCTGACCCTGGCTGAATGCCAGATGCCCACCGAAGCTGTTCTATCACTCACCTCCTTAGCTGGAGAGGGAACTAAAAATATAAAAAATGGTTCATGGCTAAAGATAACAGCAGACAGAGATCACTCACCAATGGCTGTCACAGGCAAATAGACTTGACTTGGGAAAATAAGGCTCCTGGCTGCTGCAAAAATTAACCCTGTCCTGGCCAGAAGCAGGACACCAACACAGGAATATCTTCTGTCAGCCTCTCGCAAAAGCCCCCCTGTAGCTCGTCCACTACCAAAACCTTGCCATGCAAACCCAATATTCTCCCAAGTATTAGGAAAGGCAGTATTTGAAAATTTAACTAATAAGGAAGGAAGGCTGATTTAATGGCATGGGCGTATGACTTTTTAAATGAGAAATGATGATCAAGTGAGGATAAATGGAGCAGATCTTTGAAAGAAACAATAAATATTTCATGCTTGATGCAACAAGGCAAAGCAAGGAGTAGTACAGGTCTGCAAAAAGAGGTGACATTGCCAAAATAACATCACTGGGAAGAAGATTAATTCTAGATGTATAAATGGGAATCAATTGCCAAGAAAAACAAAAGTGTGGTATAAAAAGCTACTTAGCTATCTTGGTTGGATAAGGAAGGCAGACATCACTACAGAAAAAGACACACATAACCTGCAAAATCCAGAGAGCGGTGAAATCACACTGAGAAGAAGCACACCCAAGATGTGGGTTTCAAGGACAGGTTTTGAGGTTTTGAGTTTGAACGGAAGGCTAGAGGTGCCACAAAATTCAGGAAAGGAAGCAGAAGGTAGTTTTTGTGAGGAAAAACTAAGTGCTCTCTTTTAGGTATGAGCTGGAGTGATAGATATTCACAAGGGGATGTCAGGAAAGCTGACCAATACTTTAGTCTGAAATACTAATGAAGAAGTTTTGTGAGTCATAAATAGGCAAAAGATTATTGCATTTTTGATGGCATTCAAGCCTCACCTCATATAGTCGGTAAGTCATGAAAGTTGTTTGCAATTTTTGTTGTTCATAATGGAAAGGAAGCACCAAAATAATATTCAGCATAAGTGATAAACAATAAAAAAGGTTTAAAAAAAAAATCTATTGTCTCAGCAATTCTAATATGCTGTGTTATCTCACGTCAAATCTCCCAGTTGTGGAGAAAGCCTCATGCCACAACTGGATAACCAAAAACTTAGACAAATGAAGGCCACAAACCAGGAACTATAAATATTGTGATAGCTGGAAATGAATCTGCTGTAGAGCTGGAGGTATCTTTAGGCTCCTTCAAACTCCAAAATTTACTCCCTGCATTTTATTTAGTCTAGAGACATCTTATTTCATTTGTCTTTCAAAGTCCTCTCCTGAAATTAGATGACTTTAATAAAGCCCTTTAATAAACAAGCACAAAGAGACAATTCCAATGGTGGTCAGTTTCTGATTTTGAGACATGCATTTGGGAGTCAAGGCTTTCCTTCTCCATGCAGAAGATAGATGTCCTGTGTTCAATTCCCTTTTTTTCTTGAGATGCTCCAAATCCTCCTATTTTCCAGAAAGTGCAGTTACTAGGAAAAACACAAGTGACTGTGCTGAGCTTTTTCTGTAGAAGCAATAGCTGTTCATGCATTAGTTCAATATCTGTTGGCTCAAACATGTTGATTTTTTTGAGCTGGCAGCACTCATATAGAACCCAGGGTGCTTCACTGGCTCTGTAGAGCAGCTTTTTTCTACAGTTGTGTCTCATGTTTCCAGGTAAGGTTTATGATCTGAAGACTTCAAAAGACAAATTGTGTGGCTACCATAAATTAACTTTACATTTTTTCTCCAGGACACACCCACATAGATGATGAAGCAGTAGAAGGGGAAGGGTGGTCTCTTTTGGGTTTTTTTTTAGTTTTATTTTTACTTTTCTGACCACATTAAAGGGTTATATATTACTTGTTTAACAAATCTTCTGAAGTTTTGTGTAAGAACCTATGAAGTATATAGGTTTGCATAGGTAACAAAGATTTACAAGCTATGCAAAGAATATCTAGTTATTGGTCTATAAAACCCATCCCGTGAGATGCTTACTGTTGCTTATAAAGACAATACAAAGAAACAAACATTTAGTGGTTTGTTTTTTTTTTTTAATCTCCTTACCTAAGTTCCATGAATGAGCTCCAAATAAATATTTATTTCTTCCACATGTATGGTCCAGTACACAATATTCCTTCTTGCCAGGCAATTTATCACCCTGGGCTACTCCTCCCACTTCTTTTACACTTACACATAAAAAAGGAGTCAAGTTCTTCTATCTCAGGCTTTTAGATATGTGTCTTTTTTTTTTAATCTTTTAAGAAATTCTCACAACCTTACCAACAAAACCCACCTCCAGTATTTTCAGTTCTTCTTTCCAGTTTTCCTAAGAATGAAACTAGAATATCTATATCCATTCACCATTTAACCAGCATTACAGCATTGGGCTCTTTTCAGGAAGAAGGCTAAGATGATGAATATATATAAAACTTCTAAGAAAATAAACTGACTATTAAGGACATTGCTTATTAGTAATGACAATAATCAACATAACGAAGAAATGGGTTGGTTTTTATCTATGTATATGTTTGTGAACATATACAGTGATCCTAATGAAAATACACTTTGTGTTGTCAGTACTAAAATGATAAGAAATGTACTTGGATAATCGTTACAAATGCACAACATGACATGTGAGTCATGACCATTTGCTGAAATATTCAAAGATCAAGGAATTTTTGAAATAAGAGTACAGATCACACCTAAAGAAACTCACTACAAAGTGTTCAATTACTGGTTTGCCAATTACTGAAATGTGGAAGCAAAAGACAAAATTAAACATATATTCATTAATTTTGGTGTGATATACTTTAGCAACAGCAAGGTATAGCAATAGCACCTTGTCTAAGTGCAGGGATGAATAAACTTTGAGAAATAAGGGAAACTGAGAGAGAGCGTATGAAATAAAAAGGCCAGAAACCAAAGAAATTTTCTGCTTTTTGTAAGATTTTCAAAATAAAAGCAATTAAGAATTGCTAGAAGTATGGCTAGAATGAGTGTTGAAATTTTTGAAATTTCATGCGGGTTAGAAAGATAACTCTGTCCTGCAAGAAGTGCAGTGGGGTGATTAGTTTTTTGGGTCCAGACTGTTCACAGAATCATGGAATGGACTGGGTTGGATGAGACCTTACAGATCATCTAGTTCCAACACTTTCCATTAGACCAGATTGCTCAGGGTCACATCTGAGCTGGCCCTGAACACTTCCAGGGATGAGGCATCCACAACTTCACTGGGAAACCTGTTCCAGTGCCTCACCACCCTCACAGTAAAGAATATTTTCCTTATTTCTAATATAAACCTACTTTCTTTCAGTTTGAAGCCATTGCCCCTTGTCCCATCACTGTGAGCCTTTGCAAAAAGTTCCTCTCCAGCTATCTTATAGGCTCCTTTAGGTGCTGGAAGGCTGCTAGAAGAGTTCCCTGAACATCCCCAACTCTTTCCATCTGTCGTCATAGCAGAAGCACCATGTTTATGTTTATGACCCTCCTCTGGATTTGCTTTTTCAGGTCCACGTCCTTCCTAGGTTTGGGGCCCCAGAGCTGGATGCAGTACTCCAGGTGGGGTCTCACATGAGTGGAGTAGGGGAGAGGATCACACTCCTCACCCTGCTGGCCACGCTGCTTTTGATGCAAACCAGGACACAGTTGGCTTTCTGGGCTGTGAGTGCACATTGCCAGCTCATGTTGAGTTACACATTAACCAACATTTGCAAGCCTTTTTCCTCAGGGCTTTTCTCAATCCATTCTCTGCCCAGCCTGCACTTGGAATTTGGGTTGCCCCTACACATGTGCCAGACTCTGCAATTGGCCTTGTTGAACATCATGAGGAGCCCCCAGCCCACCTGTCAAGCATGTCCAGGTCCCTCTGGATGACATCCCTTCCCTCCAGTGTATTGACCACTCCACACAGCTTGGTGTAACTCTGAAGATTATAACAAACTCTGATAAATGGGCATGCATTACCTCAAATTAACTTCTACATACTATTCTCTGCAGCAACCAGCAGCTCAAATTCTCCAAAATTAGAAGCCTCCTAACCAAGCCTACTGTTAAATAGAAGAAAAAAAAGTACCACAGGCTTATTGAGAGCCACCAGTGCCATTGATGAGTTGTGCCCACATTGCTAAGGACTTCCTCTCCTCATAGAAACTAGGGACACGACTAACTGAGGCAATGTTATGCAGGGGAAAGGCTACACTGCTGTAGCTTATCTGAGTAAAGATGAATCTGAGATTATTTGTAACTACTGTACAATCAGTATTTCCAGAATACTGGATGTGTTTTAAAGTGTGACTTGGAAAAAATCTTGACATCTGTAACAATTATTTGTAAAATATTTAGATTTTAGTAATCAATTGCTTCAATAAATAGCCAGCTATTAAAGTTTAAAATGAAATTTAACTCTGGTGTTTGCATTTTATGAGACCATGGAAATACTTCTTTCCTCAGAAACCGAAGGTACAACGTAGATGTTGATTTTTAATTTGGAATTAAATTCTGTTTAAAAATGTGCTCTACGTAGCCAAGGATTTCATTATTGCCACTTTTTGTAGAATAGAGGGTTAAGTTTATTTTAAAAATCTGTGCTGTCTGCAAGTCTTGAAAGGTTTTAGCGAGGACATATGTTTTGCTTCAATGTTTTGACATAAAGATAGTAGCAAGTTAATTAATTACAACTTGCATATTTCTTATGAGAAAGTTGCTCTGTTAAATTAAAAACCTAGGACCTTTATCATGTCAATCACAAGATGATATCTGCACAGAAACAATCTCATTTATTAGTCTCAGTGACTGTTAAAGTTGGTTTCTGGTACAGTGTCTTTAAATGTCTCTACTGTTTGTGATAGGTACGATATAAAATAAAAGTCAGTTCTAAGTCAGCTGGGTTAGATCATGTAATTAAATTTGATCTGGACCAGTCTCTAAGCTTTTCTTGCTCCAGATTTACCTCGCTTTTGGGGTCTTGGATTTCCAGAGAACAGTCTTACTGGTGAAGTTTGGGACAAAGAAGGCTGTTAGTACCTCAGCCTTTTCCATACACTGTATCACCAGGGCCCCTGGTCCACTCAACAACAGGCTCACATTTTCCTTACTCATTGTTCTCCTGTTTCTATACTTACAGAAGCACTTCATGTCCTAGTGAAGCCTTTGTGCACTCAACATTCCTCATCAGATGCATCTCCAACACTAACGTTTAACTTGGCTCTAGTGGACTTAATCAAAGAAGTAACATTTTTGAGTTACTGGTACAGAAATTCCCTAAAGCTTTATGAAAAATGCGTAGAGCAACCGTTTATCCAGGCAATAAAATTCCCTGCCAGTTTCTATTCAGTCCTCAACTGGTCAAACAACCATTCCTGCAATCATCCTATGTTTTGGTTGAAGAAGGTGCTGAAATGGCAACAGCTTCAGGGTCTGGTCCATATTGAATAATTTCAGCGCTTGCTATATATGAAACTGGGAACTGTTATGTTTACAGACCTAACTGCAGAAAAGGAGCGCCTAGTTGTTATGAGGAATATGTCAAAAGATTAATTATCAGCTAAATCCAAACAGAAATTTATATAAAGAGAAAAGAACAATGTCTAGTCATAAGCAATGCTCTGTAGAAAATGACAGCATTCAGTATCTACTTCAGGTCAATTTGCACTACACTTAGTCTGAGGAAATGGGAATGGAGTAGGAAACTAGTGGTGGATGATGAACACGATCCTGATATCAAAAAACTTTTGGTTGGGGAAACACAGAACCTCTTTGTGTAAGGTCAGTGACACATATATTCTCTTGGATACTGCCACTGGTATCATTTCACCGGTAGAATCTCAATAGGAATCACAACTTGTGCTTTCAGGTTGCACGTTGAAATGGATGGTAGGGTCTGTGGTCATTTTTTGATTGAATTTAATGAGCATTTTATGTTAAACTAATTATCTTTTTCACTCTCTATTCTGAGGTAGCCTTGAAGTTCAATTTTATGCAAATGCTGAAGTTTGTTGATTCCAATGACCTCTGCATCACTCTAAATATGATTAATGCATCAGAAATGGTCTCCTAATATTTCCTCTGCTGATGGCATAAAATTTACACTTTTTTAATGTTCATAGTCTTTTTTATTTTTGCATATTCTCTAATTTTCCAATTAGTATATTTGCTGGTGTAATTCTAATAATTTTTTATGGGCAAGACAAGGTACCATTACAGTTGCACAGGAAATTAGGGATCCAATTCTGCTAAATTCTGGGGAACCAGAATAGATAACTTTTCAAAGAGACTGAGTGATATATTTTAACTAATATTTAATACTACAGCATGTACTAAATACAGAATAAGCACCATCACTCTGTAACACCTAGAAATCATCTGTGTTTTGTCAATATTCCTTTCAAATGAAGTTCTAGAAGTTCTCCTCTGCAATTTCTTTTGCTTGAACACAACTAGATTTGGGATCTGGTCTCAAAAAGTGAACCATGAAGCCTCTACATTGCCTGAAAGAGCTTTGTAAAATTCTAATTCTTAATTGCTCTAGGCAAGTAGTTTCTATTTGTTTATTTATTTATTTATTTATTTTGCAGGGAAGAAATAAATTATATTTAGCATTTAATTTCTCCAGAATTGTGGTATCTGTGACACATTAAAAANGGAAGTTGATTTAAGATACACTATTTGTCTTTCTGATAATCTAAAAAAATGTGTTATGTCCATGCTGGAAGCAAATAAGTAAAACATCATTTGGTTTATTTGTAAGAAGTAAAAAATAAACTCTTATCTTCCTTATGTTATTTAATCTTCCTTCCCACATGTTACTTAACATAGAGAAGAGGGACATGAATTTTGGCAGTTTTAGATCTAATCTGCTATAAATACAAATCAGTAAAACTTCCTCAAAATTCAGTGAGGTTTATGCAGTTTGCAATTTAGTTCTAAGATGTTTGAATTTTTCATTTTTACTTCTTTCAATTCACAAGGTTCTCTGTTACAATCTTGAGGTTGCAATGGTTGTTCAGTGAAACAGCTTCCCAACATTTATAGAGTGTAGCTGGATGCAGCCTGAGATTTGTCATTTTTATCTGTGAAAGTCTGTGTATATGACAAGAAAAGATAAAATAAATGAGCAAAATGTTAAAACTTCCTATCAAATGTACTGAAGTTGCAGAAAGTTTTCGCTGTTAGTCAGGCCACTCAATATGCACTACAGACCTCAAATAAATTGCTCATCTGTGATGATAGTTACTTTGTCCATCAGGACTATCATGGGACAAACATCCTATCTACAACTGTATAATTTATTCTTCTTTGTATAGTAGTCATATCACCCTTGCCATCATAAAGTTAGCAAAAGTGGATGGGAATCTCATTTAAGTTCTTTTCATTTGAGATGGAAATCCTAGTCGCTCTTTTGGAGATTAATCGGTGCTTTAAGGACAGAATTTACTTCTTTAAATAGATATCTAAAGTAGGTCAGATGAATCATACACTCTGTGTGTCTATTTCCCTTTGCTGTGTATAAATCCTCAGATGATTAATGTAGTTAAAAAGGAAATGTATCCATTCAGCACATCCATATTGGCATAACAAATGCTTCTCTAGGTAATATCTGATCTATGTAGGGATCTGCCAGGGGAACTTTTCCTAAACCAAGGCAGCAAAGACCCTATCCTGCTTCAGAGAGGAAACAGGTTCAACAGTTATTCCATGCTCCCACTGCTATGGTACCTTTTGGTTGTGAACTGATAATGTAAAACTGACAAGGAGCTGCGAACATCAGCTTCAATCCTGAAGAAACTAAGTTGTCTGTTATACGGTTGTGGGAAACTGTTCTAAAAAGCTTGTCAGATGCCATCTTAGTCTGCTTCTAGCCCTATGAAGACTTAATATGCCTGTAACATTCCTGACAGACACGTATGTAGTCTGCTTTAAAAATTATCCTATTGTGTCTGTTCATGTGAGAACTTCACAGTTTTCCAAAGGAGCTCGTTGTCCCTTGTTGCTTTATGATCCTTATCAATAGAAATATGTTGGTCTTGCTACACTTTAAGCCCTTTGCCTTTGGTTGCAATCTGAAAGAATACGACCTGGAAAACCGTTTATCCTCTTCCTCCCTGCAACAACTTTCATGTGTGTTTGAAGATTCCTCTCAGTATCTTTTCTCAAGATTTGTTCCAGTGCTTTCTATCTTTTCTTGTAGGTGATTCCTCCGTAGTCAAACTGAACACTGCAACTCAGAACTCTCCTTTACCTGGGACGACAAATATACAAAGGATCTGCATCTCAGGAAAACAATCAGGTGAAATTTCTCCTCTTTTCTTGAAGCAGTTGCTTGTCTAAGACAGAAGGGGAAAAAGAAATTTTGTAAAAGCTCCAAGTATATCTTCTGCCACTCATGGGTAAATTTAAACACAGTTTATAGAAAAATTGTGCAGCTCCTACAAAAAAATCAAAGATCATCTTGATTAAACCTTTGACTTGTTGCCATTTTCAGGCTCTACTGGGAATTACTGTATATAAACACAATTAACCGAAAAGAATTACAAACTCTTTGATTTTACTTGGATGCTGACAGTGTTAAAAAGTGAGAATTTCCAAAGATAGACGGTAAGCTCCTCTTTTATCTTTTCTTTTTGAGGGGGTGCTTTTTGTTTTGGTTTTATTTCTCTTTTTGGTGTTGTATAGTCCCCAGCTGGGATGGTTGACCCTGGCTGGATGCCAGGTGCTCACCAAAGCTGCTCTGTCGTTTCCCTTCTCATAGGTCAAAGGGGAGAAAATGCAACAAAAGGGTCATGTTTTGAAACAAGGACAGGGAGAAATCACACACTGATTACTGTCATGGGCAAAAAAGACTTAACTAGGGAAAGTTAGTTTAATTTATTAGAAATCAAATCAGATTAGGATAATGAGATCTAAAATTTAAATCTTAAACAACCTTCCCTCCACCCTCCCTCCCTTCTTCCTGGGCTCATCTTTACTCCTGATTTGGAGGACTGTGCTGGCTCACTCATCCAATGAGGTGAAAGGAAGCATACAGAGACTGGAAATGGGAATCAAATTTATATTGTGTTCCAACTGTATGCTTCAATTTTTACATCATGCTTGCATTGTGATTTCAGTATGCTGCTGTATCACTTTGTTAAATCAAAACCCCATGTAGTTTCAAATATCTTCAAAGAAGTAAATTTGGTATTCAAATATTAAACTCCTGTCGCGTGGAATATCTGTGTGATGAGTTGACCTTGGCTGGCTGACGAGCGCCCAAAAAGCTGCTCTCACACTCCACCTCCTCAGCAGTAAAAGGGGAGAAAATCAGATAAAAAACTAGTGAGTCGAGATAAAGGCAAGAAAGGAAAAAATGATTTAAAAAAAAAAAAAGGGTCACATGCAAAAACAAAGAAAAAAATTTTCTACTTCCACTAGCAGTTGATATCCAGCCACTTCCTGAGAGGGGCCTCAAGTGGCATAAGAATTGCTTTCGAAGATAGATTCCTTAATAATTAATGTCTTACACACATGCACACTCTTTTAGCTTTTATTGCTCAGCCTGATATCATATGCCGTGGACTGTCCCTTTGGTTGGTTTGTATCTGCTGTGCTGGCTGTGTCCTTCCCATCTTAGCTCTTGCCCATCAGCCTATTGACCTTTGGGAAGGTTTGGGGAAGGGTGTGTTCTGGGTTGGAGAGACAGCACCGATGCACTTCCAGCACTGCTCAGCAGTAGCCAGAACTCTGGTGTGTTAGGAATTCTGTTCTAACTACCAACACAAAGCACTGCACTGCATGGGATGCTAGGAGGAAAATTAACTCCAGCCCAGCCAGACGCAGCACCAGCTAAAAGAACCGGGTCAGAGAGTAATAGACCGTGACACATTCAGACTGGAGAATTAAAAGATATTTTGTATTGCCACATTACTAATGAGATTTAATTATGTCTAATGGACAGGATTTAATTATGATGTTATTCAACATCAAATGTCTCTAAATCCGCAGCAGTGGTTTCTCACTAAGCCGGGCATTGATTTGACTTAGGGATTAGTTCTCAGTCATTCTCTTATAATTTATCTTGTTTTGGTTTAATTGTCAGATTATAACAGATCAGGAGGTGGAAGTTGTATGTGGAGGAGGCTTCTCAGTTTATGTTAAAAGTGATGTAAGTATTCAGAAAAATAATAGCCTTGTGAGACAGAAGGTGCCAGGCAGAATTTATTGGAATTGAGCCCTGGATCAAATCAATTAGAGAAAATGACAAATAAAAGATTTACTGCAGAAAAGGGTAGGAAGAGATCTGTGAGCATTAGCAATATGTAATTGATAATATGCTGTGCGTTACAAGGTTTGCAAGAAGCGTACTGTTTGCATCAGAATCACTTGCCACCTTTTTTCAGAAGGCAACTTGGCTGATACATAGGAAAAAATGTCATGAAGAAAAAATGTAGGCTAGCAAAGAGAGAAGCTGTGTACAAGAGGGTGATAACTGAAAAAAATAAAGAATGTGTTAATAAAATAAAATGCAAAGCACTCATGATGACTAAATGCAGTGAGAGAATTAAAAATCCCCAAAACTGAACAGAGAAAAATAAAAGGAAGTCAAAAAGTGCAAAAGTGAGAGCATAAAAATATAATTAAAAGATCCAAATATCTAGGATAAAAAGAAGGGGAACAAAACCAAGACCAAAACCAGAAAACAAAAACAAAAACAAAAAAAAAAAAAAAAAAAAAAAAAAAAAAACCACCCACAAAAAACCACAAAAACCCCCCAAAAAACAAAAAAAAAAACCATACAGGAAAAAACAACCAGAGAAAGAAAAAAACCACTAGTAGCAACTATGAATGTAAAAGGTACTAAGAGCAAGGTGATGATGCTGAATAAGAGACTTAAAGATCTTGAGAGATTCTTATATTTTATTTTGCAATTGACTCAAAAGAAATGTAAGTTTTGGGGTCTTTTTGTCTTGTTGCAATATTTATGTTGATTCTCCCAAGCTAATGAGGTAAAGCCTGTGTAGTAGAATGTTAAATCAGAGGACATGTTTAGCTCAGAAGATGTCAACAAGGAGATATGGCAGTCCAGGATGCCTCTGAGTGGAAGAAAAACAATGAAGTCAAAAAAGCCCTTGACCACTTTTCCTCTCAATAATAAGGTTTCCTTCCCTTTTTATACTGCAGAATTAATCCAAAACCTAAAAAGAAAGAAGTTAATTTTCCATTAAAAGTATAATCATAAATAATATTCAAGTTATTACATGTTGTTCCAAAGTCTTGTTGTAGCTGCTGAACATTAGCGAAAGTGTTCTCAAATCCAAAACTTTCACAGACATTAGCACGAGTGGATATTTGTTTTAAAAAAATCTTGCCAGAGTACATAAATTATTTACTATTCATTATTCACTATTCAACATTTGCTATTCATTATTCATTCATATACTACAACGAGCTGCTCCATTGTAAGAATGCAAATGGAGAGATGCTATAGCTTAGATAGTTGGAGTCTGTCAATTAGATAGATGTAATATCATGGTGATGTAGATGACTAATCACACATTATGAATACTGTACAGCAAACAGTCAAAATTAACATTTTGGAAACAGCCCATAGACCAGAAGTTTCTTGCCCAAACTATTTGTCCAATACTTAAAAATAACTATACATCAGGATTGGCTTCTGAATGATTCATGAACAGAATGCAAGGCTAAAGGCCGATTTCTAACCCTTTAAAAATCAATGGAAAGATCCCCACTGGCTTCAAATAATGTTTGAATAAGTTCTCCAAATGTGCAATTGATATTATTTACACTAAGTATTCCAGTCACACACTGCCTCATCATACATGGTTAATAAGAATTTTGTGCTTTAGGGGAAAAGATAAAAGATGTAGTCATATTTCCACCCAAAGATATCATTTAGCAAAACTCTGGCATGGCAGCTTTTTCCTTATACTTTCCTGTCCACTTATGCTAAAAAAAAAGAACTCTGTGCTACCAAGGAAAAAAATATACCCTGCCTTTTTAAAATCAAAGAGCAGGCAAACTATTTTTGCCTATGTAAACTCAAAATAAGAATGTGACATTTAAAAGAGCATCTAACACCTGTGCACTCATCCTGATCTGTGGGACTGACTATGGCTAGTTTAGTCTTGATGCAATTTACATAGTTGAGCAGTGAAAGTAGTTCACTGGTTTTGATCTTTCCATACTCTGAGACAAACATGTCAATTACAGTTTGTTTTCTTGAAGCCAAAACTGTGGTGCTTTGCATTGTTTAGTACAGTAAACACTGAAAGAATCTGATGTTTGTTCTGAAAAGCTTATGATCTAATTGATCTTCACATGAGAAAAATGAAAAGGTCTTGCACTGAAGCTTATGGAATTCTTACACTGATTAGAGTCCAATTCAAGATCTATGATGAAAGCTTTTCTTTTGATCTCTACACTAAAAAGATTATTCAGAAGCAGAGTGATATCTAAGAGACTAAGTGTTTTTGCTAAACTGTGTCAACAGCTTTTCTTTAAAGTTTAGAGAAAATGCAGTAGTGGATAGGATTCATCCTCAAGCACCAGTAACAGCTCTGAATGTTTTGTGCATTGCCTATTTAAAGCACAGAGCAGCAGAAAACACAAGTTAATAGCAACTGTCAAAAGATTTAAAACAAAATTTGAGAGCTTGACAATCTTGAGTACCTGACAATCTTTTGAGGACCTCCCAGTTTTTTAAAAGATAGCCATGCAGTACTTCATATACTTAACATAAATTGTAGTATTACAAAGAAACATTTTTTTTCCCTTCACTCTTCCTTCCATCTTTTTCAAAACTTGGTGATTAATGAAGCAGTTTGTGAATTTCATTAAGATAATCATTCATTGCTTACGAACTGCCCTCATTAAATAAAAATAACCTATTTTTGAAGAAATGAACCTAATTTATGAGGCTCATGATTTTCTACTGAAATCAAAAGAAGTTACTATTGGAGAGCAAGCTCCTGCAGTGAATTTCAAAGCTTTTGTTCAGATTTCCTTTTTAAGTTGATCACATCTTTCAGGCTCATCAGAACTGGTTTCTAAGTTACTCTTTATATACAATTTTCCATCATGTGGGAATCAGGAACAACCATCAATGGAAATACAATGAAATACCGGATTTTTTTTCTAATAATTGCTGAAACTTCAGAGCACAGCTTTGCAAATATTTTTGATTTATCTCAAACTAAAAAAAAAAACCACAAAAAAACCCAAAAACAACAACAACAAAAAAACCCCCAAAAAACAACAACAACAGAAAAAAAACAACACCGAAAATCCCCAAACAAATAAACCCCCAAAACAAAGACAAAAAGAAAACCAGTCTGGGTCATCCAGCCAAAAGACAGGCAGGTAGGAGGTCAGTGAAAGAAAAATACTGTTCTGGTGAGTTCACAAAACAGTTTTGGTACTTCTTAGCTATCCCAAATATCCACTGATTTTTACATGTCAATTTGCTGAGAAAGCAGTACCAATGACCTGAAATGAAACTAGAATACAGCCAAGTTCCTTCGTGTCCTTTAGCAGTATGTTTATTTTATGTGGACACTTAATTCATAAGGCTAGAGCAGACACTATTTTCTGGTGTAAAACAACACTTGGGGAAAATGGAAATTTGCCTTGGACTAAAAAGGTGAGAGGATGCATTAGTAAAAACAGTGGGAGCTGCAGGCTGTGGACTGTGCTCTATTAGCAGGCTAGAATATGGAAGGCTTGTCTTGGAGTCTAGGTAAGACTTCAAAGGAAGAAAAAGCTGTTTGTGTGGGATTAGAAAAGGAATGTATTTAATTTCAGGATGAGCCTTTGCAGAAGAATGATATATTCCAGTTGCCTCATTTGGCCACTTTTAATCATTAATGTAAGAAAGATTTTTGAAGCAATGCGTAAAACTAGTGATATCAGAAAATCTCAGTAAATTCGCCTTTTTTTCTACATAAACAACTTGAAATTCTCCCTCAAGTTATAAAGAATGATAAAACTGCAGTCAAAGATGTATGTTACCAGATGAGGAAAAAGTAACCTTTATTTGGAAACTTTGGGGTGAAAAAGCTATTGGTCTTGAGACTGCAATGTCCTTTGAGGTATTTTTCTTGTGGAACTGATAAGTGTTTAAAAGCATCGGATCATGGTTTTATTAATTTTATTGGTTTGCTTGTTCTTTTAAGAATATAAGATTTTAATTTATGACCTTACTACACGGGAGACAGGAACTGAGACAGTAGGAAGAACCTTACAAAACAGCAAGATACCTGGAATTCATCCTGAAATATTAATTATACATCTGGCAGTACAAAAAGCCTGATTCATAGCCCATTGAAATAAATTAATTATGTATCTGGCAGACTCCAAAATCCACTGAAGCCAAAGGAAGTCTTAGGAGTCTTTGACTCCACTGGGCTCTGGATCAAGCTGCAGGAGGACGAGCAGAATTAGGCGGAGAGGAACAGATCACCAGTGCTGCTGAGAGCAGAGCAAACTCAGATCAAGGAGATCAAAGCAGCAGGTGGCAGTGTGTAAACACCCCAGGCCCTCAGAAATGCTTCTCTAACACTGGCGGGGAGGGGGTGTGCCTCCCACGGAATTTGTAAGTGACCTATCTATTTTCACTCTCTGTAAATCTCAGTGAGAGCTGGCTAAGGATTTTGAAACAAATAGCTTCCCGGTGAAAGGATAAAGGTACAAAATCTCAGCTTGGTTGCTGGGTATGATCACACCTAGGTTTCAGCAACCATGTACCTCTCATCAGAGCTCTGACTAAGGCTCCTGGACTGTAAACAGGCAGTCCAGCGTAATTTGAATGATGACAGCTAAAAGCTGAGTGTCTTCCCCGTTACAGGAAGGTATGGACAGGATAATGAGAAGTTCACACCAGGCTGGGGAAGGTCTTTTTGCAGAAATCTCTTGGCATCAACTAGCCATCATAGTTGTCATTAAAACACAAGTTTTGAAGACTAAAATTAAAATCTGCTGGATACTGCAGGGGGATGAAGTGGAAATTAGAATTAGAAATGTCTTCAGATAGAAGAAAACAATAAAAGAATTAGGATGAGCACAAAAACCACCAAATTTTTTCTGTGCGTTCGTGCTTGTGCACTGCTTTCACATAATTCTTCGCTGAATAATGAGCAAACAGGCTCCTTTGCTTTTTGCCTTTGAAAGTCAAGGCAAGTCAATTTTCTAATATTGTTTAACTAAAGCACAGTATAATGTCTTTTCAGTATTCAGCCTCTGAGATGTTTGCAGAACAAGGGACAATTATGAAACCCTAAAATATACATTTGGAAATACATGAGAGCATAACAAAACTAACAACCAAAACAGACCATAAGTATCTCTGATCTCACAGTGTACTGGTATTCACTGAGAAATAATTATTTTTCTTCATAATAGCTTGTATGTGGCTAGCTTTTGGCTTTGTGATGACATCATGCTCAGCTGAGGGAAGCAGGAGAATGTTTGGAGCGATGACATTTGTCTTCTGAAGTTATCATTACATGTCGACATGAAAGCCCTGCTTTCCTGGAGATGTCTGAACACCTGCCTGCCCTTTAATTTCATGGTAGAGGTCAGATATTTCTTACAATATTATACACACAGCAATGTGAAATGAAAGGAAAAAAAGAAAAAAGAAAGGAAAATAACAATTGTAAGGTTCGTCACAATGACTATGAAAATAGGAAGCCTCCACGAAAATTTGTAATGGTGAAACAGTAAGAAATAGGGATGGAGATCTACCATGACCTTAACAAGACTCGAGATTACTAACAGGAGAAGCCTGTTAAATACTACCAAGTAAATACTACTTGGTGTATTTTAGTGTATTCTGTATTTCTAAAGATGGATAATTTAATGTTTTGTCTTTAGAAAAATAAAAACCTGAGTCTGACGTATTATTGATTCTTGTTTGCTGGGGGGATTGTTGTTGGGTTGTTTTGATTTTTCTTTTTTTTTTTTTTTAATTGGGGTGATGGTGCAAATTAATCCTGTATGATTAAATGCTAAACTTCATTATTTCTAGCATTATAAATGTACCAAAGAAAACTTTCTATGTTGAATAAAGGTTGCATTAGAAACTGGCAAAAATAAGAAAAAAGCATGTTGGGAGAAAAAAAATGTGGTGATATTGTGGGGTTTAAAAAATAAATAAATTTAATATTTAGAGTCTTTCCTCCAGAATGTATATAAATGGTACATACACATCAATTATCATTAAATTTTTGGTTTTATAATGTTAATTGTTTATAAATAAATACATATGCATTGTCACTCTTATTGTCTGGACTACAAAAGAGACTCAAATTTTCAAGACTATGTTTTGAGCACTTTTAATTACTGATTATATATCAGAAGATTGTGATAGACTCTTACCTTCATTAATGGTATTTATCAGTGATGTAACTGATAAATGAATATAAATAAATATAAATAAACTGGATTACATCAGAATTGAACTACTTCAATGATAATGCTACTTATCTGCACCCAAAGACTAAAACTGTTCAATTTCCATGAGGCTGAAATTAAACATGAATTGACCAAAGATTTCAGAAGGCTCTTAGATAAATCAACAACACTGTACCCATAAAGGTCTTCAATTCTGTTTTAGATATGCCCCCAAAGCAAATTCTTGAAATTTTCCATATAAAATCAATGTGTGATGTATGGATAAGAGACATTGGACACTCCATCTATGAAATGGCTTTTCTTTATATACCTGTGTAATTAATTTTTATATTTTCAGAAATGATCACGATCTTGCTCTGCTCAGTAGTTCTTCTTCTGCTATATGTGTTTTAAATAAAAATATATTTTAAAAAATCAGAGTGCAAAACGATGGGTTCTGCCATCTCTTGGAAATATACTAAAGTTTAAAATCCAAGGATTTTATGCTAGAATGCTGTGGTTTAATTATCCTTATGCTACCTCACCTAGCTATTCACTATATTTTATCACTATTGTTTTATTGTTCATTACGCATATTTTGAATTAACACAGAAAAAAATAGAAATAGCTGAATACCAAGAGAAATATGAAATCTATTAAAGAACTAACTTAGAAACACAAATCTGTTGAATATTGAAAAGTTATGAGATCTAATTTAGCAAATGCCAAAACCAGTATTAAAACAGTATTGGTTTCCATCACTTCCAGGTATTGGTTCACTGTGAAGATTGTAAATATAAATGTAATGCTAGCTAATGATTTTAAATAAAGCTAAAATCAAAGAAGAAATCACGGGAATACCTTACACTAACCAAACAAGAAATTGTAACAAATAACACCATGTCAATGCTCCATGCTGTAATGATTTTAAATGAGAAGAGCAACATTTACTGAACAGGTTGCTCATTTAACATTTTTAGGATCTGTCAATAAGATCACTTTTGGCATGAAACAGACTATTTATTTTGATTAAAGGAAAATCTCTCAATGAAAATACTCAAGCAAATACCAGGAGAGATTCTTGACTTGTTCAGTGCCTAGAGCATTCCTGCATATCACAAGGGTTTGAGAAAGAAGCAAACAGTGCTTGAGGGTCTGAAAAAATGTCAATGTGGTATGTAGATAGGCTGTTGAGGTTACTGGAGAATATTATTTCAACAAAGGGTGGAAAGCTAGAGATCTGATTAACTCCTTGGCCGCACCGTTTGTAGCTATTTACAAAGTGCCACTTGATGGGTGGTAAGAGTGCTCTGTTTCACTGAAATAATTTTATTAAAGGATCATTCATGCTGAGTAAAGCAGATATCACATAATGCTTAACACAGTGTAGCTGCTTATGAGGGGCTTGTATTGTGGTTGTTGCTTTTGTTATGGGGGGTGAGCTTTTGTTTGGTTGGGTGGTTAGCTTTTTTGTGTTTTTCTCCTGTTAGAAACAGTCATGTCTATGAAGGGCTCTGTGTACAAGTCAGCTTATTCCATTTTGGTGTGTGTTTCGTGCCTTTGGAGACATTTGCACACAAGAGAAATATAATTCATGCCAGCAGTACAATGAATACAGCAATACAGGCCATCAGGTACTTCTCTACTAAGTAAAAATGCATTACGTTTACTATTCTAATTTACTTTGGCTGCTACAAAGTCTCTAAACTGACCTTGCAAGGAGGTAAGGTGCCATCTGGATGAGGAGCAAATCTCTTTGGGGACAACGTGGGCATAAAGTACTATGTTTAATTACTTTTATTCTAAAAGTTAAAAAAAAACCCCAAACCCGCTATACAATCTTATTAAAAAAAAAAAAAAATGGCATA
>VWZT01005475.1:174976-204001 GCA_013397055.1 Pachycephala philippinensis
AAAAAAAAAAAAAAAAAAAAAAAAAAAAAAAAAAAAAAAAAGTGACCCTTCTGGAAGCATGGATTTTCAAAGTTTCACCTTGGACAACTGGATCATCAGGAATCAGATATCATTAGGAATGAGATGACCAATGCTTCTAGTCCCTGTGAATGGGCAACAGCATTCTGCTCTTTCTGAAATCTCAGAAATCATCCATTTTCTATTAATGAAAGCAATTTACTCATCTCAGATGGTACTTGAACACCCAACAGTAAACAAATGGCAATACTTATAACAATCATGATTTACCATTATTTTGGCTGAGGAAGTGTAATTAAAAAAATGAATTTAGCTTGGTCTCTGTTTCCTTAAATTAACAGCTATTTGCTATGAGCTTCTATATAGACTTCATTAGCTTCTGTGCTGAGGTAATTACTCCTTTTAGCAAAGAGCTGTCTTTATGTTGGTAAATCCTGAAGCTGAATAGGATGCATCAAGATGATCTGCACTGGTGAGGAAAATGAGCAGATTACACAGGTGGAGGGCAAGTGCAATTGATTCAGAAAAATAGACTAAAAAATAAAGTTACCTCATTCAATTTTATATATCATACATGACACACTGGCCCTTCTTATCATCAGATCAATGTGTAGTGCAACACTAACGTGAGGCTCCTTAAATTGCTAGATTTCTTAAGGACTGCTTTGTATTGTGACAATAGGAAGTCCTAACAACTTGGGATTCAGAAGTGAGACCTCAGGACAGTAAGAGGCTAAGCCATCTTTCTGTCTGCTCTTTTGTTTTGGACTTACCTTGTGCCAAATGTAAGCCTGATCAGAAAATCTCTGTGTGACCAGAATTGGATTAAAGATTTGTCGCTTAAAATTTTTTTTACTGTCAGTAAGAGTTCAGTATGGGTAGGCAGGGATTGAAGAAGAAAATAATAAGGAGAATGCAGGCAGTGACAGGAGAGAAAAAGAGATGAAAAGATAATTGTAACAAACATTTCAATTCCTTTCATAAGGAAAAGCGAGGAATATTTTATTCTTTGTGTAGCAGCACAGGTAATTTTAACTATGTGGGATATCACAATGGTTGGTATGTCTTTTACATTGGTCAAATCAAAATGCATATACTGTTTTTTTGGTAAAAGTTTATACTTCTCTCACATCAAAGTGAAGAGATTCCCTTTGTATTTTCCTTTTATTTTTATCCCAGAATGAGACTGCATTAAACTACCTAGTTCCTTTTGATTTTCTGAGGTATATTTTGAACTTGTGCTTCAAATTGCATTCTGATTTCACAAAATGATTGTTAGTTAAATTTGAATTTTCCTTCTTCAGCATTTCTACTAAACTTGCAAGATTACTGGGGATTTGACCCAGGGAAAAATACACACTTTCACTATGTAACTGGAATAATTTCAGAGACACATCTCAGCAAAGCCAATTGTTCAAGTGGGACCAGACTTTGATACACACACATATTTTACAGTTCCACTTTATTTTACAAGGAGTCCAGTAGAAATGAATGGACATGATTTTGATACAATTTTCTTTGTGTGCTGAATAATAAATTATTCTGTCACTTTCATAAGCCTAGCTCCCAGAATAAGATAGTTCAGTGTTTCATGGAAATCTACTTGAGTGAAAATTAGATACGTCATTTTTCTGTCCTGCACTTCATTGATCTGAAAAAGGACTAGTTGCTGTCCTCTCAGTGCTTTTTCTTTATGCATATGAAAACTGGTGTTACGGTCTAAACCAGCCTTTTTTTTTCTAGATCAAAAAAATTGAGTTTCTTTAATCTTTTTTTTAAAGCAGATAAAATTTGCCTGTTTTGCCACAGCATCTAAGTATCTTATGAGCTTTTGAAGTTTCTCTAATTGTTTCAATTTTCTCTAATTGTTTATTTAAAAGCAGTTTAAAAACAAGACAAAATTAGACTATTAAAAGGTTTACCTTCCACATATCTTAGAGGTGCAGTTCAAAGCATCTGTTTTCTTTATCATATAAGAAAGAAAAATAGTTTCTTAGGGCAATGGATACTCTTTGAGAAAGAATCTTGCAGAGATTACAGAAAATTTCCAGGTTAGATTTACTAAGGAGAGAAGAAATATTCAGATTACTTTTTTTAACAGCCATTTTCTTAATACACTTCAAAATGAGATTTGTTTTTTTTTTATTAACCTCATGTTTTTATTCAGCTTCAACTTGATCCTTTCATATCTCCACCTTAGATTTACACATTTGTTTTCTTTTTAACATGACATTACTTCTACTTTTATATTGAATTTACTCTTATCAGTTTCAGCCCATTTCCACAATGGATCACGATCATTCTAAATTCTAATCCTTTTCTTTATATGTTTTATAATCCTGCAGGATTGGTGACAGTCCACACATTTAAGTGAGTTTTGCTGTTTCACCATACAAGACATTAACGAAAATAATAAATAGTATTTTTTCTAAGACAGTTTCATTGGATACTCAGAGTAGTGCTATGCTGGATAAACATACTGCTATCAGCTTGGAGTAAATTGTGATTAAAATCAGAACAGGTGTATCTGTAAAGTAATCAATACCGAAGAGGGTGAATTCCTGAGAATGCCTTTGAATAGTATTGCACGAGCTTAGTTCTCTGGAACAAAGCCTTGCATTGTGAAGGTACGGCCTGGGAGACCTCATTTGAAACATTTTTGCAGTTTGAAAGAACAGCTATTAATGAAGGGTCTCTTTTTGTGTTTCTTTATGCATTTATTTATTTATTTTCAACTGAACAATCATCTCCTCTATACAATCATGACACATAGAATACATAAGATTGTGTCAACAGCTTTTACCAGATAAATAAATAGATAGATAAATTCCTGTGGATTTCCAACAACTCTATCCCATCCTTCTCAATTAAAAAAAAAAAAAAGGCAATTGAGATAGTTCTACATAGTTTGCTGTAGAAAAATCTGTAATTTCTGATTCTTATTTCACTATTGTGTTCTCTGTACTTGCACACTGTTTAATAACTAGCTAGCAGAATATTTCTGTGTGTTGTTTCTCTGTTCATTTGTACATTTTTACAGCTTCCTCTTTTCCCCTTTACTGGAATCTGGTTTAATTGAGGAGTATCATTCCTTAGGACGCTCACACTTAAATTAACCCTCCTCACTTCTCAAAAATAATAAGTAGCAGTTGAGAGATAAGAATGAGAAGTCCTGCAGTTCTCTAATATAAATTTTTTCAAGCCCTGAAGTGTACTAGTTTGAAAACAAACCAGTGAGAGATCGCAAGTCAGAGTTATAAATTAACAGGAAAATTTAAAAAATGAATGGAATAGTATGAGAACACTGACAGAGTCAGGATACAACCCAACACCCTGTTAGTCACGGTGGTGGTAGCAGTCCAGATTAAATGGTCCTGTTGAAATGGTGATCCTGTAGAAAGCTCTGGTTTTTCACTTGAAGGTCCAACAGTAGCTCTTGTCCTCTGGGAATCCAGTAGGTAAGGGGTGTTTGTGCTGTTCCAAACCCCAGATTATATCCAGGTGGGAATGCTTGGCTCCTCCCCCCTGGGCGGAGCATCTCACAATGGGATGATGTAATTCTTTGAGTCATGCGGTGGGTGCTTGATTGCCCATTAAACAGAGAGAGCTCCTGGAGGGAGTTATCAGGGATGAGACATGGCAGGAGATAACAAACACTGCCCCACCCACTTTAACAGCTTGTGAAGATGATAATAGAATACATGCTTTTCGTTACATCTTACATTGTAACCTAGGACATGCAGTCTTAAATACTTTTAGCATTAGCTAAATGCTCTTTAAAGTGCTTGCTCTCTCTTCATGGTTGCTTCTGTCTGTATCTACATGTTGTTAATTTTAGCTGTATTGAGCCTCTGGCCACAATCAACCTTTTTCATGAAGTCTGAGAGGAAAAAATAGTCTGGGCGGAGAAACACTTTAGCCTCCTATGTATTATATATCTGCTACAAATCAATCAGTGTTAGGCTTCAGGTGCTGCAGAAAGATTCACTGTGCCTCATAGCACTTTGTGAGGCACTAACTCAGCACTGACCAAGTAAGGAAATACCTAATCTACTCTTAAAGTTGGAAATTAAATTTGCATAAGTTCAATGAGTTTCTTTGCAGTGACTTCAGAAAACTGTGGAACAACAGTTTAGGACATGGTACTGGACCAATCTTTAAGTACAAAATATATATCAAAATTCCAGCTTCTAATCTGCTTTCAATTATTGCTGATTGCAAAATTCTCCATGGCTGAGTTTAAAGAACCTCCCAATGAAGCTTTCTTTACCACCTCTTCTCCTCTGTACACACATCTACTTCCAACCTGAGACAAGGAACCACAAGAAATAACAACAGGGATAGCAAGCTTGTAGCCTCAAGACTCTGCCAGAATATCAGGCTGCTTCTGAATGAAAGCCAGACAAGGAAGGCAGTTGCTTCATGATGGCAACAGGATGGCAGCCATTCCAATTCTGATAAATAAGGATGTAGCAACAATGTCACTTCTGCAAAGTGTCTTTTCCTGATCCCACCATTAGTGCTCTCAAAGAAGCAGCAACAGCCTGACTCTGAATTGGGTTGTGGGAGGATGAACAAGTGGATATGTCTGGATGTTAAGGTAAGGAATATTGATGAGACTGTTTTCCCCACCTCTTCCAAAACATTCTTTACACTAAAGAGAATCATCCTGAAAGCAAGTGCCAGGGCCACACTTATCCATAGTCTGGTTACTATGGCCTGCTAATGGGGCTTTGGATCTGCTTTGACAAAGAGTTAATTTATATAAGGTAGATATTGTAGATATAAGGAATGACTGCAAATATACGAAGGAGCAAGAAAACGCTTTTCTGTCTTGGTGGGAAAAAGCATTCTCCTAAATTTGAAATAAATTAGATGCAGAAATTCAGGAACACAGGGCTTTACATGTGAAATCAGAATATTGTGTGTGCAGGTAGCACATATATTCTTTGAGGAAACTGAAGTATTAGCAAGTCATATATTGCCAGGGATCATTCCTGTGTACTGAGCTCAGCTCTCTGTACTGCTAATTGCTATAATGGTCTATGATAAGCTTTTGGCCCAAGTAAATGTTTACTCTCCTAAACAATTTCTGTGCATACTTCATATGTTAACACAGAGAGCACTTCTAACAAGTATTTTAGTTGTGACCACTATGTTTGGAGGATCAAATAATGCAATAATAAGGATGAAGATTTTTCTTTGCTGAATGGCATTAGTGTCAAGAATGTTTATGGGCATTGTTTCTTCCAATATTATAGGTGTGGGCCTGCAGCTCCTTTAAGGAAGGCACAAACCTTACTCCAAGATCACACCTCAAAACTTTGTCCTAGTTCAACTAACTTCACTTCTTTGTCTTTTATAGAAACCTAAACTCTTCCATTTTTCATTGACCCTACTAGTGTTAGCTTTGTAATCACAACTAACCTGTTAATTTCAGACTGGAACAAAAAAAGACATCAAACAAATCTGTCTTTTCAGTGCAAATGATTGATAATAACCCTCTCTTCTTGAACAGCTGAATAGCTGAATCCTCTTCATATTCAATAGCAATTAAAAAAAGAAACCTGCGTTTCCTGGTTTCTTGGTAGACTGTTAGGCTGCTGTTGAGTAAAATTCTTTTATAGTGAACAAGAATACAGAAAAAGATATGTCTATGAATGCAGGTGTTATGAATCTTTGGGTAAAAATTAGTAACAAGCTTTTGAAAAAATAAAGAAAACAAACCACAAACCGCAAAACCAGAAGGAAATAAAAAGTGTAATTCACAGGTACCAAAAAGCAAATATTAGGGTGCATTGTAAGGAAAGGGTAAAAAACCAAAATAACAACAAAAATTCCCTCTCAGCAAGGCTGTGAAGCACTCCTTGGAAGAGGTTAATCCCAAATTCTTCCCAAGTTTCTTTTCCCTTCCCTTTATTTGTCCTTGCAGTTATTTTCAACATAACCCTTTGGCTGCAGTTTTTACTGTAGCTTCGGAGCTGAAAAAAACACAGCAGTTTCCTTTATAATTTTTATAGCACATATTATTTAACAGACAGTTGCTATGCCAAGCACACAGTATTGTGGGGAATTTTTATCCTTATGTTTTCTATTATGGACACTGGTGAAGTAAGGAAACATTCAGTAAATGAGAGGAGTAATACCTATTCCATGTAATCTTGTATTTTATATGGTAATGGAAGGTTATCTTTAGCGATGGAACCAAATAACTATCTTTATATCTTTGGTAGGAAATACCAATATTGCCTACACAGAGTGCGAGATAATACTTCTGGCAATTTTACTATCACATGGCATTACAAGCAGCAAGGTAGTCAGAGAAACTAGTGTGAGAGACAGTAGTTTGGAAATGTATTATATGTGAAGATAAAATGGGTCTTGGTATGAATATCAAATATTTTTCTTGTCTGGGGAAAGTGCTGTTGAAGAAATCCAAACTCTCATTTGGGCCTGTTTTATATGACATAATGCCATAGATGTCCATATAAAGGAATACATTTATATTTCTCTCTAGCGTTTGATGATGCAAATCACAATCTAAGAAATCACAGTTTACTTTCTAACCACACAATAGATTGATGAAAACAACAAAATAACACAATGTGCTTCAGCATACTCCCAGTCTGTCATGTAAAGGAATGGTTGGAAGACAAGTATTGGTTGAGATCAGCTTCTGAAATGTTCATTTCTGATGGGTCTGTGAGGCAAGCTGACAGGAAGAACTGCATGCCTCAGGGAGCACTGACAGACTTCCTGCAAGGGGACAATGCCTGGAGTGGGAAAACAGGGTGAAACTGCCCCAATCCCTGACTGTAACAGGAAAATGATGGTGGAGATAAGGAAAGTAAAGGTAAGAAAACCTAAAGGTAGCATTTTAAAAAGTTAACACCTATGAAATGAAATAAAATAAAATCATCCAATAAATGTCAGACTGTGCAGACCAGATGTAAGAAATAAAATATAACTCAATAACTATAATATATATTTTAACAGAGATGGCTTCATGCCACAAGAATCAATTCAGGGGTGTGCAGGTACGGGATTTTGCTTTACCTCATAAGATATAAGTATCATCTTCAAAAAGGGTGGCCTTATTTGGATAATAAATATAAATAACCAATATAATTAAAAAGTAGCTCCATTGAAAAGAACCAATTTACAACAGTATAGTATAACTCCCTAGAAGAATAAAATCAGAGTTCTGCATCTACATTGGGGTTAGGATTCTGAGTCACACAGAGCAACATCATGTAAGGGCTTAATGCCAGCTTTTGGTTGAAGCTTGTACATTCTAGTCAGCTTATTTCACATGGTTTCACTGAGTTACTATCTTCATTTTGACTAGGACAGAATTAGTTTTCTTCTTAGTCGCTAGTACAATGTTGTGGTTTACGTTTAGTATGAGAATAATGGTGATAACAAATTGATGTTTAAATTGTTGCTAAATAGTGCTTACTCTGTGTCAAGGACTGTTGAGGTTCCCATGCTCTGCCAATCAGCAGGGGCACAAGAAGCTGGGTGGGAGCAGGGTCAGGACAGCTGAACTGGCCAAAGGGATATTACATTCCATAAAACATCATGTTCAGTGTACAAACTGGGTTGAGTTGGCTGCGATTGGTAGATCTCAGCTGGGGGATGGGCTGGCTCAGTCAGCAAGTGGTGAGCAATGTGCACCACTTGTCTTTACTGTGTTTCATTTCTGTGTCTCTCTCCCTTTTTCTTTACAATTATTATTATTAGTAATATCATATTTTACTTTGTTTCAATTATGAAACTGGTCTTACCTCAGCCCATGAGGTTTACTTTTTCCTGATTCTTTCCATCCCACTGGACGGGGAGGGTAGGGGAGTGAGTACTCAGTTGCCATCTGGGGCAAGGTATTGCCACAACAGTTATACATAGATAAAATATGTTGTTTCAAATCTAAAAACTGTATTTAAGATCCTAGTCTTTTAACAATATCTTTGCAGATGTATTTCTCTGTGCGTGTGTACTCCTAATGACTACTGGATGGCTCTTAAGGGTTTTTTTGATCAAATATGTATGCAGATCTTGTTTCAGAACAGATATATTTGCATGCAAAATCATACAATATTTTAAAAATAATTTCTCCCTTATATTCTTAGGGGAAAAACGACAATAACAATAAGAAAATGGTTGATAACACTGATTTAGAATAATTCAGAGTGCATGCTGCAAGTAAAAGTTATCTGCATGTAACCCCAGTAGGAAGACGTCTAGGTATGGAGACCCAACTTTCTTATCTCCTCAGCTGGAAATGTAATGCATTGATGAGACAATATGAGAAAGCTGACAGCTCTTGCTGTTCCCACCCTGTAGTTAAATAGAAAGCCTTATTCACTGCTTTGTCTATAACCCTACAAACATCATGAATTAATAACAAATAAGGAAAGAATTTAACAAACACACTTGCCTAGAACGCGCATTTAAGGCAACCACTTCATGAAAGTAAACAGACATATTAGGACTGCACCACCTCCTGTTTCCAACTCCCTTCCCCAGTGTGCAGACACAGCACACTCTGTTTTGCAAAAATAAAAGGCTTGTTTTTGGAACAGACAGAATTCTTTCCTTTCAGAAGTCATGGAAATACACAGAGTGATGATTTGAGGTAGAAGGTTCATTTGGTCAAGACTGCTTGGTCAGTCCAACAAATTTGATTTCAGGACTGCTAAAACATTTCTTATGAATGAGTGTCAAACCCTGACCTCAAATATCTCTACCAAGACCAATTACACTTCACCCTCTGCAACTCAGTCTTTTCCTGGACTATTAGCTAAGTTTTTAAGCTATATTCCTAGTATTTAATCTGAAATTCTCTTTTGCCACTGAAGCCCATAATTCCTCTTTCTGTTCTGACTGTCTACTGGGAGCAATTGGTCCCTAACTTCCTTAAACTATAGCTTTTTGGATTCAAGGACAATAATATGTCTTTTCAGTCTTTGTCTATAGAATGAACATGCCTGGTTCACTTAGCCTTTTCTCAAATGTCTTCTTTTTTTTCAAGCCTTTTATCATTTGTTTCTGTCTCCTCTAAACTCCCTCCAGTTATATATATAATTTTTTTCAAGCTACTGCCCAAAACTGCGGGTAGAGTTCCAGCTCATTCCTGACTAGAGTGGATTACAGCATAACCATTTTCTCCCTTACTTTTATATGATACTTTTCAGGTTTTTTTGAGAGGACTCAAAAAGGGTGGAGAAAAAGTGATGCTAGTTCTCCAACCTCCGCCTTTTAGATATACATGGAAAAGACAATATTCACGTGCATTAGGTTGACATGCCCAGGTATTGGAAGCGGGCAGCTGCGGCGGTAGCCTCTGTTAGAAGAGTTTGGGGCTACCCTGTGCTGGACACAGGTTGTTCCAGGAGCAGGAGATGCACCAGGTGTCAGAGCAGATATTCCCTTCATCCTGTTGTAGAGGTCACAGCGGAGGAAAAGGAATATGAGGAAGCAGCAGCAAAAAGAAATCTCTATGTGCTGATTGCAATCCCCACCACCTCATCTTCCTGCAGCATTTGGGGTGAGGACTCTGAGGCAAAGAAGTGACGTTGAGCCTGGGAAAGAAAAGAAGGAAAGGTATTGTAGTGGTTTAAGCTGGCTAAGCGCCAAGCCCCACGAAATCTGTTATTTTGCATAAGGGGAAAATAAGGGAATATTGAGGAAAGCTATAGAACTGCAAGGCAAAACAGGTTCAGACTTAAACAGTTGCAGTATAAAGAAAGTTTATTGCTAACAGAATTAAAAGTAAAAAGAAACAATAAGAAATTAAAACACACTCCCGTTTCTTCCAGCACCCCCCTCTTTCTAACCTACCTGCACAAAGGATAACAAAACACGGGATTTGGTCAGTGTTACAGTTCTTAAAAGTCTCTTTCTTATGCTTAAGGAAAAGGGTTTCTTCTGCTATGCCGTGAAATTCTTCTCACACTGAGCAATCCACCCAGTAAATACAATTTGTTGAAGTGAAAAAATACCTCTCCCATGAAAATCTCACAGTACTTTCACACTGCCAGCCATGGGCCACAATGTGGGGTGTTAGTCGATTAAGGATGGGCTATTCCAGCCTGAAAGAAACGTCTCTCTTTCTTTAAATCTTTACAAGCTTCTCACAACTTCTAGGTGACCTGGGGTGGCCACCCTTTTTTCTTTGCAGGCTGCACACAGAGTTTTCCTCCACCCATGTGTTTTAGATGGATTAAGAGGCAAAACCAGTTTGTGATATTACAGTTTTTATCACGACTTGCAGGAAGCATTTTTAAGTTACGCGCCAAAGCACCTCCGCCCTTTTTTCCCTGCCGCCATTTTTAGCTTTGTCCCACATGACCTACTTTCTCCTTCTTTCCTGAACTTGGAGCTGCCATGTTCTTCTCCTCATGTGACTTGCTTTACTTTTCTTTCTCACTGACTTGGAAGAAAAGTTTTCATTGGATGCATATGATGTTCTTTTCAGTTTAGCGCGAGCTGTGCTGGCTGCAGAGAAGAGGCTCCGCTGGCCTGCGCTGGCCCTGCTCGGGGCCTCGCGGGCCGTGTGGAGGAGGAAGGAAGCCTGCCAAAGGTCCCCAGAAGCAGCGCTGGGTGGTTTTAGCTCAGGTAGAGCGGCTCATGGCTGTTTCTCAGCTGCCCGTGGCTCTGTGACGGTTTCCTTGGCTTGGCCTGCGGCTGCCACCACAAGGAGGAAGGGGAAAGGGAGAGGGGCCTGGCCCGGGCCCAGGCTGGAGCCCAGAGGCTTGGAGGCCTCCCCACCTTCTGGCAGGAAAACTGGAACAAAAGGGGAAGTTCCCGCGCTTCCACGCGGTTTAAATATGCAAAATTGCAAAAGCGTCACTGGCCTAAAAGCTTGTCCATCAACTCAGTTTCAACCCACTACAGATACTCTTTTATTGCTTGACTTTTTGTTTCCCACTACAAGCATCAGTAATTAAATATTCATTTTACTTGGCAATAAATTAATTTTCCTCAAGTTTCTGCTTCTCACAATGGTAAATAAGCTCTTTCCCTGTCTATCCTGACACATGGCCATGCTTTCAACTGTTCTTGTTATTTTTCCTCTGTGAGGGAACAAATGAACTGTGTGGACATTAAGCTTTTTGCCTAGCTTGACCCAGCACTGCATGGTAGGTATTGCAGATTTTTAAAATTAAATTATGTGTATCTCTTCTGTATTTTTCATGTCTGTATTCTTTCAAATGAAAAATAACTATATCTAAACCCAACAAAATATTCATAATGCACATAACTCATACACACAAAAGAATTGCTTGAGTGACAGCTCATAAAAGCATCTTATTTATTAAAAAATAAAAGAAAAATAAAAAAAAACCCCAAACCACTGAATAGGATTCATCACTTTACATAGTAAGAAAAAAAAACACCCTACCATATTGTGAATATAACTCATATTTTGACAGTTACTTGAATCTGTCAGTAAAACTAAAGAAGAAATTGACTGTACATCTACATCAGTATTTGACTTTGGATCAGAGGAATAGTTCTGCAGTAAATCTCCTGATCATATCCACTTTCTGTACTTAGGTTCTCGTTCTGGAGAATGCAGATTTAATCCATTCAGATAAAAATAAACTCAAAACTGTGGTACTTGCAGACAAGGTTTAGGGGTGAACACAGTGTGCTGGGTTAATAGTTGGACTTGATGATCTTAGAGGTCTTCTCCAAACTTAATGAATCTATGATTCTATGAACTGTGTTCCAGGAGGTCAGTGTTCACCCACTCCAGGATGATATTCGGGCCAGGAGACCAGACAAGAGTTAATTTGAAGTAAAGCATTCAAAATGTATATAGTGGGTCCTCAGCATCCTCTTTTTTTTTTTTTTTTTCCCTCAAGATAATTCTTGTTCTTCTGCTTTACTACTTGTTGATATCCCTATAACTCTTACTAAAATTATATATTTTTTCTCCCATTCCTTTAACAGTTCAGTCCAAAGAGAGGCAAAGAACTTTATTCATAAAGATCTTTCAAAGAAAATGTCTAGAATGGAGAACAGTATTTTATCCTCAGAATGGAAATGAGTAAATTGTTGGCTGCTCATTTCTTATTATTATATGCTCTCTGTATTGCTGACCCTGTAAATGCAGTTCCATCTAATAGGGACAAATGTATGGTGGTTCTGACAAAACACTGATATTTTGATTTGTTTTGCTTTGTTTTGTCAGGCAATGTTACCTGTTAGGCTGCTTGAAGTTGATCCTCCAGGATCTAAGACACCAAAGAAGGTTCCCATGTAGACTGCTATTATTACCTTTTCTGTTACTTATATATGTGAAACTGATCACATAACAGCTTGTAGAAATTACCTATAATGTGCATCAGGAAGCTTCACTCGCACATTTTTACTTTAGTGGATTAAATGTGCGGTACCACTTATATTTTTCTTGTACCTTTGCTTATTTTACTCAATTCAGTCGTTAAGATCCTTTTAGGCATTGGCATGTGCGTTAGATTGTTGCTCAAATTCCATCTGAATTTTCTCATGTGTCACAAAAAGTTATTTGTTCGTGTGGTACATTTAATTTTGGTGAGGTAACAAACTTGCTTCTATTTTATTCTGATCAGGATTTCTGAGAGAGTCAGAAAGGGTTGAGAGGGCTTCCCCGGGAGTAGAGAATGTCACGGTTTTTCTTTTGGCCTGTGTAATATTTCCACTTAGGGGAATATTAACATGTTCGATCCTTTGTACAACATTTCTCTTTGTCAGCATCTTGCTTTGAAACTTCTGTCCTTATCCAAAAAAAAAAAAAAAGACACTTGGTATATGACTACAGTGGCTTGGGGATTGGATGGATTAATCTTCTGTTTGTCATTCAGTAACAGGTTCATGTTGAATCCTCCACATGCCTGAAGATAATAGTGAAGTGGAAAAATTCTTTTTGACATTGTAGCTCCTTCATTTATAAAATCAGATACCTGATATTCACTGGTCCATGTTTTTCCTATTTTGATATTCAAGATTTAAGTGTTATTTTAATTCCATGGGATCTCTAATTCTAAACACAGAGGTCATTGAACAGATACTACTTTCATTTCCCTACAGATTTATATAAGCTGAAAAGAACCAAGGAAATGGAATGTTAGTACTATTGCCTTAATTAGATAGATATTAATGAAAAATTATTGGAGAAATTATAATAACACACACATATAAATGTATATATACAGATACACGTCTTCTTTTAATAAACCATTTCTATACTGTATATCAAGTGATTAAAATTCGTTGAGATTTCTAGGAACCCACACAAGAGAATGAATGGCAGAGGATCATCCACTGAATGCTTTTAGTGACCTTGAAAATTAAAGCAAAAATGTTCTTTTTGCACAGATGGCCACTTTTTGACGAGTTTGAATGCAACCTAGAGATGAAGTAATGTATAGGCATCAAAAGTTTTGTGCTATATTTTACATTTGCATCACATATTTTTTTATCGTGCACAGAACTTTGTATCAAACTATGAAAACCTCCCATAACTGACCATGTGGTTTTCATTAGACTGTATATGTAAGTCCAAACCCAAAACAATTAGTTCCACTGACTATACTTCAGACTTGGGTAACTTAATGAGAATGGGTAACTTAGCATGCTGATATCTTCTCCTGTACTGGTTTATATATAAGTCTTATTATCATGAACACTAGTTTGGGGGAGGGGGCTGCAGGGTGGAAATCTCCTGGTCATAAAGAATCTTCTATTCAGAGGTTTGAAGATTTTAGAAAAACCTAAGAACTACAACTTCTGCAATGGGAGGAATGCAGAGAGATTAATCTCTTTAAAAAAAAAAAAAATACAAGGGTTAGAGAAGTAGCTTGCTTTTAGAAGATAAGTATCGTTATGCATTATACATAGTCTGAAAAAAAGTATAAAGCAAGGGAATCTGAAACTTCTCTTTCTCCAGAACAGATAATTTTTAGTGTGGGTGCACCATGATGAATAATGATTGTTGGCTATTTTAATCCAACTTTGCAAAAAAATGTTGCTTCAAGGATACTTCTCCCTGGAAGAATAACTGGTGTGTTTTATATTAGTCTTCATCTCCAGTGGAAATAAAGACTATAAAATTTGACCTAATTGTTTCATTGTAGTTTGGGTTGTTTTATGATTATTAGGTAATGGTTAATGAACTTTCGGAAATTCATTCTGCTGCTGTTTCCATGACATAATTTGATTTTATTGACATCTAATGACACACGATAGATGTTGCTGGATAACAACCTCTGTCATCTTTACAGGGAAAGCTTTGGATGTATTGTATGCAGCCAGCTGAGGATTTCCAAATGTGCCCATATCTAGTTGAAGTGCCATTGCTAAAAATTCATCAAATAGCTGAAAAGCCGTATTAAAACTACAGTAAATTTTCCCAGTTTTTAGAGTTCTTTAATTTAATGAAAATCATCAGAAGAGGCATAACATCATCAAGGATTTTACATGATAATTGAGACAGAGTGAAAAGAGGTGTGATAAGGTTAAAAAAGAGATACCTAACCATCTGTGCAAGAGTTTGAAGATTTTAAAAATTCTACCTGCTTACTATCATTATAACTCTCTTTACAGATAATAAAACATTCACAGTAGATGTTTTCTGGGATTATCATATCTGTAATATGTCTAAAAACCAAACAAATCTATGAATAGGGCTTGTCAATCAAGAGACACCATGCTTTCTCTTAGATAGCAATCACAATTATATATAATTTCTAATGCTGATATACAGCATAGAGTTAGACTAATCAGGCTTTATGATCTGTACACATGATGAATATCTAATCAATGTATTGCCCACAGGACACTTGATATACCAAAGAGAATACAAAATAATGTAGCTTCTGGAAGAAATTTTACTTAAACACAATCAAAATTACTTCTAAGAGAAGTCTTTGACACTGCCTCCCGTAAGATCTTCATGACAAACCATTGCTGGATGAAGAGATAGTGAGGTGGGTTGAAAACTGGCTGAATGGCCAGGCTCAGGGCATGGTGATCACTGGCAGGAAGTCTAATTAGAGGTCTAGGTATCAGTACAGGGCCCCAGTATTATTAACATCTTCATTAATGAACAGGATAATGGGTTAGTGCGAACACTTATTGTGTTTTCACGTAATCCAAAACCCAGCAGTGTGGTTGATTTACCAGGTGGTTGTGCTGCCATTCAGATGAACTGAAAGACTGGAGAAATAGTCCAACAGAGATCGTCTGCTGTTCTAAAAAGGGAAACACCAAGTCCCTAATCTAGGGAGAAATAACTACATGCAACTGTACAGTCTTGGGTCTGACCAGCTGGAAAGGAACTTTGCAGAAAAGGACCTGGAGACAGACAACAAGCTGACCACGGCCCAGCAATGCAGCCTTGCAGCAGAGAAGATCAACAACAATCTAGACTGCATTAGAAAGCTAATGCCTGGGAGATCAGGAAAGGTGATCCTTCCCTTCTTCTCAGCACTGGTGAGACCCATCTGGAGTGCTGGATCCACTGCTGGGGCAACAGCACAAAAAACCTCATGTACATAATGCAGCAAGTCCAGCAAAGGGCCACAGAGGTAAATAAGGAATTTGTCATAAGGAGAGGCTGAGAGATCTGTGACTGTTCAGCATGAAAATGAGAAGGCTCAGGGGGATCCTATCAACAAGAATAAATACCTGAGGGGACACTTGAAAGAGATCTTACAACTCACACTCAGTGATAGGATGACAGGCAATGGGCAAAAATTGAAATTAAAAGAAATATTTTTAAAAAGAAAAAAAAGAAAAAAAAACAAAAAACCCTCAAACAAAAACTCTGAGTGTCCAACAGTAGAACAGCCTGTGAAGTCTTGATCCCTGAAAAAAATAAAAATCTGACTGGAGTTAGTCTTAAGAAATGTGCTCTGTCTGGCCTTGCTTTGAGCAGACAGCTTGGAGTAGAAAACTTGCAGGGGTGCTTTCCAGCCTGTGTACCATTTCCATCCAACATTCCTATCCCCTGGGTTGAATTTTATATATGTCACATCGGAAAACCTAACTAAATATTTGTTTTTTTAATTAAAAAGAAATCTGTTTTGTATATCTGATTTGTCCATGCTGAAAGAGGTTTAGATGTAATGGATGGAAACCAACTTCAGTATGAGTCAATAAAGAATTTTCAGTGTAAATAGGAGAATCTGCGTGCCTGGTTACTTTAAGAGGAATGTATGATAGAAGAGGGGAAATTATCATTCTCCTCTACCTAGTGCTATGGTTACCACATTTAGAGTACTTCATGATTTTGGGTCAGACCATTTGAAGATGGATGTGGAGAAGAAGGAATGAATGCTGTCAAAATGGTGAAAGCACACTTCATGGCCTTTGATGAGGGATTAGAAGTGGCAAAATTTTAATCTTGTAGTGAGAAGAGTAAGGAGTAATCTAAATGTTTTTCACAAATGTTTTAAAACCAGCTTACAAAGATGGTGAAGCCAGCTCTTCTTGATAGTACCAAGTGAAATGGCTGGAGAGATTTTATCTTCAATATTTTATGAAAACTTGGAACATAAAAATGTGAGAAGGAATGCAAGTTTCTGCCAGAAGAATGGAAATATAAGTATTTGTGGCCTGAATATTATTAGTACACGCAAGTAATTAAAACTAGAATGTTCAGATTTGGTCTTTAGAGAACTGAGAGTTCATCCCTACAGTTTGGAGCATCATAAACATTTGCACATATTCATGAAAAGAAGACAACAGAAGTGACATGAAACTACAGAAAAGACTTGCATCAAGAACCAACACGTCCATTTCTACATTTGATGCAATGAAAATCTTGTTCCCAGAGATTACACAAGAAACTCCAAGAGAAATACCTTTTTTCATAAATTTTAGAATGGAAGTCTGCCAAGAGGAAAATCCAGAAAGGATTTTTGAACAATGGAGGGCTGTTTCAGTTTAGAGTTTGTAGATTTTTTTGATGTGAAGACACAGACCACATGAGTTTCATGGAGAGCAATTATATTGGATGATAGGGAATTGAAATTTGGACAACTTCTAAGATATACCAAATCATTATTGAACAAAGTTTTCTGCAGTTTGTAACAAATATGTAAGTTATGTGAATGTGAGATTACTATGTGGATGGTTCTGTAGATAGCCATGTGGATGTCTCTTCTGCTTACTGAAGACTCTTGACTGCAGCAGACTGATCCTGCTGTGGGCAAAATAAAAATGCTGTTTCTTTGTTCTTCACTGTTACTATTATAGCCAATCTGATATATGGCAGTAGGTCACCAGTCAAAGCCTATATTACTGCAGGCAATGAAGATAATACCTGACATCACTGACCAAGCTTCACTGAGCTCACTGTGCAGTGCATACAATTTTGAAGTGAAAGGGGTATCTCATACTGTAACCTCAGCTGTCTCATAATGAGATAAACCACACAAAACAACTAGAAAAGAGGCCCAGTGCTGTTCCTGGATAGAAGACTGCTCATTTCAAACCTGGACTATGAATGAACATCCACTCAAACACTAATATTTTTTAATACTTCTGCATGGAGTTTCTGCACAAGATAAAAAGCTCTCATTTAGATCCTGAATTACCTTGTTTTGAATGGTCTTCACATAGTTTCAATGTCTCCCACCAGGACATATAGATCAGAACAACCTCATCATGAATTGTTAGATCATGTGTGCTTTGGCTGGACCAGGATTATTCTTTGTTTTTTTCAAATAACACTACATAGTCTTTTCATAGTAGTAAGATAAATGTGATATTTGGAAAATGTGACTGTATTTTGCCAAAACGTGTATAAATGCAGAATTTTTTTCCTGAAAAGTTTGTAATATTATATTAACTGTGACTGTGCATTACTAGGTGAGCAATTAACATGAGAATTACCACTCACAGTATCAAGAATCATTTCATCCCAAGAGTCACCTAACACTTATCAGTGTATCCATTTTAAAGTACAATAATCTTTATGCTTTTAAGGGGATACTCTGTCTCATGTTTATAATACATAAATGGAGTCCTGAAGTAACTATCTAGTACAATTCAGAGACGAGTAAGAGAGATCTCTGTTTAAGTGCATACATTTATTGGGCTTTAATCACCACTTGGGCTAGCTCAATGCAAAGGAGAGTTCATCACCTGCTTGGAAGAGTTCAAAGAGTGAACACTAGTTTCATCTATATTTGAACTGCAGGAATGGTGTAGTCAGCAATACAAATATTGTAGGGCTATGGATAAAGCAAGTCAAAAGAAATGTGACATACTACATAAGAGTAGTCATGTGAGAAAAAGAAATCCTGGATTTCTGATCCTGATTTTGTTGCTGCAGCTATTTCATTAACTCACTGGACATAAAAGAGGAAGAGATGGAATGTGCATTTCCCTGCATTTATGTAACTTAAGAAACTGCAATATATTATGTCTAGAACAAATGTAATCAACTGATAAAGAGAAATAGAAAAGAGGTGGGGGGAGAGAAAGGCAGTGCAAGAGACAGATTAAGTACCTAATATCACCACTCCATGGATCCCAATGGCATCCTGTTGATCCTCTTCATGTGGCCTTCTTGGAGGTGAGAGTCCCCCAGAAAACATAGAGTTTAATGGATTATGACACCTCCTCAGCTCTCTCTCACATAAATGTCCCATGGATGTGGCCTTCCTGGGATGGGAGTTTTGCAATTGAGCCAGTTTGTGTGAGGGAGGATGGATGATCACTCCCTCTGACCAGAGGCTACACCACACACCCAAAACTCTTATCCTCCCCTGTTTGTTGTGGGGGAGTGTGTCCAAAACTGGTCTCAGCAGATGAGCCTGCGGGCTATGGCCTCCCCTAGTCCAAACCTCGCCAGAGCTGATTTTCAGGGTAGCAGGTGGGTTTGGCTTTCTTGTGGATACATTCTTCTCCCTCAGCCTTGTTTACTTCTCCCTGGACCTGAGATAGTTGGACGACAGTGTCACCTTCTCTTACCTCAAGTTCCCTTAGGTGGCTTAACTCAGAGTCCAAAGTTTCAGTCAGGAGGCATATTCAGGGACGGGTGGGCTTTGGTGGTTGCAGCTGCTTTACACAGTTTTGCCGTAATGGGCAAAAAGTCCTTCATAACAATGTTTAAGCCACTAACCATAACATTTCAGTCTCTGACAAAGGGTCCAGTAAATACATGTTTAAACAGGAAGAACTTAATGCAGAGAACTGATACAATTCAAAAGATGAGACATTAGAAAACAGTTTGTTTCATATCACACTGCCACTCTGCTTTGTTGATCTAGAAAAAGTAGGTTATTGTTTTAGGAACTGACTGAAAAAAACCATTCATTCAAGACTATTCATCTGAGTTCTCTCAACCAGACTTAAAGCTCCATTACTTTGTCTTTCTCCCCCATTTCTGGATTTACTTTCCCTTGAACAATTTCACATTTATAAAAATATAGATTAATTATATAGCTGATTTTTTAACGGCAGGTAAAGCTACCGTGCTAAAGTACATGACCTAAACTAACATGTTAGTTCACATTTCTTTTTAAAAATTTCCTCTCAAAACTACAGTGGATAGAAATCGTATTTCAAGCGATTATTCTGTACTCTCCCTGTTCTTCTTTTAATGATCTTAGGTACAGTGCTGATCAATTTTTTACATTAACCCCCACCTCACACCATCTAATCACGCAGGTATCTGAAATTACTTGGCTTAAGCTTCTAATGGCGTGAGTGAAACTCTCAATTTCGTTTTCAGGGGCACTTTCATGTTCTACTATATGAACATTTTTATGTAACCATGAGGAAAATAAAAAAGTAAAGCAAATGTGAATTTAGACAGCAGCAAAGAACGACCAAAACAATTGTCTCTACCTACACTATACAATAATTTTCCAACATTGGCTTTTCTTTCTAGAAATTTCCAGATGCTTAGGCCAATCTGAATTGAAATTTGGACGGACAATAACTTGGTGCAAGAAAGGAGCACAGTTAAATATTAAAAAAAAAGTTGTTTGAATTCCAGAGTAAAGGACAGGTGAATCTGCAAAAAGTGCTAAACTTTGAAACATGAATTATCCACAGACTATAGCATCAGTACCATGGAAATTGGGAATGACTAGAACAGTTTCACTACAGCTCATCATTTGTACAAGACTAGAAGCTGACAGAAATTAATGTTATCAAAATGTATTATGATGACCACCAGTGTTTCCATGTTGCAATACTTCTAGGTAAATATTTCTTGCTAATCTGTCAGAGTTCAGGCCTGTAATTTTATTACACTGTATTTTATGCTCATTTATGGGCAACTTGGTACAACTATTTACAATTTTCATGGGAGTTTTTTGTGTCATTTTGGGTAACAGCAGTAATAACATTTCTGTAATATCTAGAGGTCGATAGTTTAGGAATGTATTTTCCTAATAATCATAGTGTTTGTAAAAACAAGCTCTTGCTTAAAATAGTTCATAATCCAAAACAAATAAGTGAAGGAAACAAACAGTGGACTGAGGAGATTTACCTAATGCCATATAGTTTGAAAGAAGATGAAAAATATTTGCTTAGACATGAAAATGTTCTTACCATTCTTTTTATTTATTGAACAGAAGAGAAGTCACTATTCAGAACTTTTTTTCCGATCGCCATGTCTCATTGTGGTTGCATTTCAGATTTTTTTGGAGATCCTGATGAACCCTGGGTTGAGGTATTGTCAGCATAAGGTTCTGGGAGCCATTAGGTAATTCTGGTTTCACATCTGTTCAGATTTGGCTGGGCTGGAATTGCTTTTATTTCTTTCATTTAGTGCAAATGATCTTGGTTTATTGAACATTATTATGTAGAAGGTGATGACTGAGGTTAATGTGATGACAACTTTCTGCATAATCCAAAATAAAATAAAGAGGGGAAGAGGAGAGAGGGAAAAAATAAAGAGGGCTTCGATTTCCTTTCTTTTATTCTTGCCAGGATAAAAATATTAGCCATATATTAACAATCGTTATACCAGTATTAGCAATCATCATAAAAAGGAGAGACATAAAAATTAGCCCACTAAAAAGACTATAGAGCTCAAGGAAATCAGACAGTTTTGGCATACAGCTTTAGTTCCTCCTGTTCAGTGTACAGGGAAAATGGATGAACTGTGGGATCAAAAGCTGTTGTAGTTAATTAATTGTGGGCATATTTAACATGTTCATTAGAGCAAGCAGTTTATTTGGCAAATTATTACTTAGTCTATTATTTAAGCCTACGCAATGCAGACATTTGAGATATTTGATGGCATAAGGTGCTGACATGAGAATGTGCTTTATAGAGAAAATTTTAGAATCTCTGTATTTTTGAATGCTATTTAACTCTGTCCTTTCCTTTTTTAACTATGAGAAGAACATGCAGCAGACACAGAAAGACTCAGAGATACAGCTCACAGTTTTCTCAAAAAAACCAATAACAACAAAGAAAAAAGAATAATTAACTGCAATGTTTGCAAATGCTGTTGTATGCACATCATGGTTTATTGGCAAAATTTAGGCAAACATCCAAGCTATATGATTTTTTGCTTACGATAACAGAACAGCTACCAAAAAAAAGAAAACAGAAAATTAAAAAATCCTGCCCTAGTAGATACTTTCCTCTCTCAATGTGACTTTCTAAGATTGCTCAGGAAATTAGTGCTAAGTTCCTTCCACAGAGGCCGCAGTCTCCTCACCCATACTTTCCCTTTTTAGTTACACCATACTTCACCTTACATAAGTACAGAAATTATTTATATTTCAGCTAACTTAGAGGAACTAAAAGGCCTCTCATTTACCTTTTAAATCCCCTGGATAATTGGCATCCCAGATGCTTGCTTCTGGTTTTCCTGAAGTGACTCCTGTGGAAGAGGTCAGCAGCTCTCTTAAAATGTGTGCTTTTAAATACTTTTCTCTGACTCATAGTCATGAGTAAGACTAATTTAAGACAGATCAGACTATATTTTTCTGCTTTACTTAGACAAACAAGATAGCTCCTTTCTTTTCTGTCTAAGAAGCTAAAAACATGCATGTCTTGATTCCATAAAGCCTTGAACATGTGAGTTGCACATAACCTACACTATTCAATAATATGTTTTCATGTATAAGAACTACTGGATAACATTTCACAAAATCAAGCAACAACATGCTTTTCTATGTGTGGAAAGCTTAGATATGTGTCAAAAAAATCTCCACAGACACATATGGAGAATGAAAACGTCCATTGGCTTTCCCTTCAGCAGTTTTACTCAAATCTCTGGGACAGAAGTCTCTATAATTATGTTTATGGGCTATTATTATTAGAGCTGCAGCATGAAATCATGAAAGAGCTTCCAAAATTATTAACAGCATAATTGTAATTGTATGTATTTGAATTTTAAATATGCTTATTGGTCTAAATCATGAGCTTTATTAGGGCTAGACTGGAACACTTAATTGTCGTAAATGGAGGCAGTCCCTGTCATGTTTGCAAAAAAGTCCCTTAACTCGAGCAGACAGCAGCTGTTCCCACGGCTGCTGGACACAAACTTTTCTATGCCATCAATTCTTATGCCTGTAGGAGCTGATCACTGGTTGGTGATGCTCACCCCTCAGCCCCAAAAAGCTATTGAGGCAAAGCTGTCACCAAAACTGAGAACAATAATAACAGCTTCAGTTCTGAAAACAATCACAGATTCTTCCTTTGGACTAAAATTCAAAGTACGTGGACAAACTTCATGTATTAAAAGCCAAGTTCCAAAACGATGGTCAAGTGGTTATGATATTTTTACCAATTACATTTTTCTTTACTTGCCTAAAGCATTTCAATGTCAAAAAGAAAAGGGTGCATTGGGATTCTGGTGTATGGCAGATACATTAATATATAAAAGTGTGAATATCATGTAAACAATGATACATAAGTGCTGGGGTTTTCTAGTGATAGACATCTTACATCAATTTAGGTTAAAGTAAACCAGCATAAAGTTTTTTATTGTTGATACTTGTAGCTTGATCGAGATAATATCTCACCACACCAGAGCTTGTCAAACATACAAAGAGTTTCAAAAATAATTTTTAAAAGCTGGGAAAAAAACCCCAAACCATAAATAGAAAGGGAAGTGCAATAAATGTTAGCTGAGGATTTTATTTTTACTTTGTCTACTATCATGAGTAAGCAGCTTTTTATTTTTTATTTCTTCCTGTAGAAGTCCAGACTGATTTCATATTTGTCACTGCTGGAAGGGAAAGGACACTGAAGTAAGGAAGAAAAAAAACCCCAAACCACAGAATCACAGAATCAGAGAATCACAGAATGGGTAAGGCTGGAAGGGACACTGAAAGGGTCATCTGGTCCAACCTTTCTGCTCAGCCGGGTCATCCTAGAGCACATGGCACAGAATTGCAGCCAGACGGTTCTTAAGTATCTCCAGTGAGGGAGACTCCACAACCTCTCTGGGCAATCTGTTCCCAGGCTTGGTCACTGAGTTCTTCCTCATATTCAGATGGAACTTCTTGTGCATCAGTTTCTGTCTGTTGCCTCTTGTCCTTTTCCTTGGCACCACCAAGCAGAGCCTGGCTCCAGTCTCTTGACAGCCTCTTTTTAGATCTTTATAGACATTGATGGTGTTCATCCAGTTTTCAATCCACTCACCGTCCACTCATCTAGTTCACACTTCCTGAGTCTGCCTATGAGGATATTGTGAGACACAGATCCAAAGAAAAACAAAAAGACAAAGAGCTACTAGTCTTATAACTAGTAAGCAACAATGTAATTTTCATTCTGAGTTCACTGAGCTTGTATTTTTCTTGCTTGACCCTGAAAGGGGATATCTACTGAGAGCAATGCAGTTACTTCTGTAAGTTGTTTTAACTCCTACCAAAAGCGTATGTTATTAAAAAGTTAATCTCTTGTTACTGATGAACTAGGCTACATGCCATCATAATTATTTTAAAACCTGAAAACTGATTGCTATCATAGAAAGGTGGACAGTAGAGTAAGAAGGCAGGAGACAAAGAAGGCAGGAAGGGAGGGATCAAGTGAGGTAGGTCACAATGGAAGAACAATCCTTCAAGAAAATAAATGCAAACAACTAAAGGCCAGTAAAGTTGTTTAGTCACATACAGTGACCACATTGTCATTTTCTCTTAGTAAAAGGAAATCATTGTTATGATGATGCCAGTTCTAATAGGTATTTTATGGACGGACATAAAAGCACTAAGTGACATTCAGCTGTTAGTGTCCTAACATAAATCCCAGCCTAAACTCCTAACCATCACAGTATTCTTTCTTGGTATATTGAAAACAAAACCAAACCAGCAACAAAAGCAATCCCAAAAACAAAGCAACAACAAACCCACCAACCCTCTCCCAGCAAAAGAAAACCAAACCCAACCCAAAAACTTCACAGTTTGAGCTCAGAAATTCTTTATCAGTGTCAATGTGAAGAGTTAATGTTTCTAAGGAGAGCTTGAATAAACTCAAGACAAGGGGCTCATTAGTTATCAGATGGAGTCAAGATAGCCCATACTCATTCCACCTTACTTCAAGTGCTTTAATGAGTTAAGAATTTAGATCTCTTCCTTTAGGTTCCCCCAAAAGAGAAAAAAAATACCCCTGCCCCAGAAATTACTTAACTCTCACACCCACTCTCTCATACTCCTGTCTCTCTTTCCTGAGTGCAGGGCAAGCCTAACCAGCTAGATTGAAAAGAATAAATGGAATGTGTAGAAAACTTTGCCTTGTGATCAAGGGATGTATAGCATATCTTGTACCATGATGCTGAGATGCAGCAGCATTCTTTCTTAGAAGAAAACAGAGTCCCCTGTAATAGAGCCAGGAAATCAGTTAAATTAATAATGTTTAATTCAACAATTTTCCCCCTAGCTCTCTGTCATTTACTAATATAGTTAAACTGTGCTCTAGATTCAACTTTTACTCTGAGGGACAACTCCTCAGACAGATAATTTACTGTTGCAGAAAAAATGTTAGTAGTACTCATGGAGCTAAACAAGAAATGAAGGGAGAGCATATACCTAAAAGACATCAAGGGAACTTTACTCAGAAACAAAGAATACTATCTATCTAAAGCAGAATCCTGAAAGAATTTTGCAGAGAGGTGGAATATATGGTGGATGGAGTAATAAAACACTCATGAAACTATCCTTAAAGTCACTTACCCTTATTATTTCTGATTTTAACTTGAAATTCTATGAGTATCAGCTAAGCACCTTTCACTGTTTAATTTTTCCCCTCTGTTGACTTTACTTAAGGTTGTCCTTGTGGCAGACTCTTCAACCTGAAAAATTTCAAAATACACCTTTTAAACAAGTGAACTTTTCTTGTAAGAGAATAGATTTTCCTGATATTATATATTTCATATCATAGTCAAGAATAATAATATTTATTTCTTAGCAATATATTTGCATACAAATTAGTTCAGGAAAACTGAGATGGTGTGGAGAAAATAATTGAGAAGAAATGGAAACAAAAGATGTAGGTGTTTACTTGGTACTTATTATGATGCTAATCTCTTAATTGGCTCTGAAAATATCTGAGAGCTTATATTATTTTTGATTAATGTCGGGCTAATTCAAGAAGAATGATGATAATATATTTTTGCTAAAGCAGAACTTGAAAACTAAGAGAAAAAAACACTAGCTTGCCCATGATACAGAATGTCAGTAATGCAATTAATAAGTCAGTTTTAAGAACCAAGAACGTCACAGTGATATCAGGCATCTCCTATCACAACATTCAAAATGACACAGTAAGTTACAAACACAAGGCAATTTTACCTATCACATAGTATTTCCTGTTATCTTAAGATCCTTAATACATTCTGACAGTCTGTCATCAAGCAATCCAGTTTCAGGATAGCTTTTCTGGCTTAAGCTTTCACAGCAGTGGAGTCCTACACAAGGAACACCCACTGCACTAAAATCAGTATTCTTCCTCTCAATATATTCCAGTAGTTACTATTGTGAAAAGTGGTTACACTTTTTCACTTTATGAGTCTGATTAAACCATAACATCCTGTTCATATGTTGAAAAAACTGTTTAAAAATAATCTGCTTCATCAGTCCTTCTTTACGTTGTGTTCACATCATAGAAAATCAAGATGTGTGTCAAAGACTTAGCTTTCACATATTCTTCAATGTGCTTAAAAATTAATGTAATTAAGAGCTAACTAGAGTGAGTTTGGCATGCTTTTATTTGTTTTCCACACTACAGTTCAAAAGCCTTCAGTTTGTGTCTTCTGCCTGTGTGTGAACTAGAGTTTAAGCAATCTCTCTGGATTTAACTGCAGATTAAGAGACCTAAATTTGTCTTCCTACATGTGGGCTAAATGTCAAAATTCCCAGGACAGTTATTACTTTCAAGACAGTAAAGGAAATCTGCCCACCTACTCATCTCACTGTAGGTATAGACAGGGAGTCAGCTAATTACAATAGACCTCACACAGGCAAGAAGTGCCATTTCAGGTAATTTATGGTATCTGGCTCATCTTGAGGGACTTGCAGGTGTGACAGAGAACCTGTAGAAGACCTGTGTGTGGTTGACAGAAATCAGATAGGAATCTCTCTATCATGTACAGCAGCAAGCCTATCCAATGTGCACAACTCAAGTGTCATAAATGGCACACTCATTTCACCTGAACTGAGTCTTTGTTGAGCATAATGGCAATAGAAATTTAGGCAAGTTACTATGTAGATACCTGTACCTTCAAACTGAAGCTTTTGTATCCAAGTTGTATTTTACACGACATTTTAATTTTTAAATTTTGTATTCCAGTTGTAATTTATTTAAATAATTATATTAAAGTTAAATGTTCCACATCTTTGTTGTCTGGTTTTAGTTCTTGAAGGCTTACCTCTTCTTTCCTAGTCAAATCCTTTCCTCCCTCAATTTGTTTTCCTAATTTTTAATGTTTCCATATTTTTTCTTCTCTACAAATCTTCATCTTATCTCTTGTAGAGTTTCATATAGTTATTTTTTGTCTTTTTTTTAATTACAGAAATATCTGTTTTGAAGAACAATTCCACTACTGTTGCCCTTGATTTCCTCCTTACTTATTTATGAAATTTTTTTTTTTTTACTCTAAACATCCCAATGTACTCTAGGAGCTATATATATTGCTACTACATCTGCACAGTTAAATATTAATTTATATTAACATGATAGGAAAAAGAATACATTCAATCCTTAAAAGAATTGCTTAGCAGCTCCAGTCAGCCTCTACTTTTTAGTCATCCAGTGTGTTTCTGTCTTAAAATAACTGCTTTTTGTTATTGGGGTTTTTTTCTGTCCATAAGCTAAAGGAAATTAAATTACATGGCAAACCTTATGGACTGGATAATAATATACTGAATTAGATTTTCAAGTAACATATGAAGAGGTTTTGAATCTGTGTAGCAGCTATAGCTTTCCATAACAACATTTGCTCTGAGGCAAAGCTACCAAGATGAAATCTAGATTTTGTGAAAGTTTGTTTCTGGATTTAATCTTAGGAACTCAGCTCTTATTCTGTTTTTTGCAGGTGGAGCAGAATTCCACTTTTGGCTTCGAGGATAGAAGAGAATAGATGTGGACAATGCTGAAAAAAGCATCCAGACATGAACATCAGTGCAAAGATGTCTATCAGCAAAAATGTGCAGCAAGTGCTGCCCTTCATTAGAAAATACTCCTATTTCCATATAAACCCCCCCATATCTTAGGAGTAATTGTAACACTATTCACTGTTCAGTCAAGCATTTCTTTGTTACTTTCTATTTCATATTCAGGTACTCATCTAGACGCAATAAAAGTGACCAATACACAGTAAATAACTGAATGTAATTTAGCTCAACCATTTGACAAATAGAAAAATTTGGAAAAGCACTGTAGCAATATGAGCTGGCATTAAAAATTCACAAAAATATGAATTTTATTCATAATATTGAGCACCTTTGATAGCTTTGCATAAAAAAAAAGGTGTTATGCCAAATACAAAAATTTTTCTTCAATGTGCATATTACTTAGAATCAGAATCAAGAAATGATGGACTTATACACATTGGGAGTGACATCTCGCCCATCTGGGAGGCCACCTAGCTCACTTCTGCACTCAGAGTAAGGCCACCTTCCACACTGGGCTCTGTAGCAACAAAAGGGTACATACAGGAAGAGCTTATAAGAATTTTGTAAGGGAAACCTGAAAACTTCTTTGTAATTATAAATTACTACACTGAATTTAGTCCAAATGCCTAACCATGACACAAACAGCACAAACACCTATATATCTTAGGTTATAATACCAATTAGTATGAATTTTATGTTTGACCACCGGAATTTTAAAGATATGTAGGAATTAAGTGTAAGTATGTATAGCATACAGAACTGAAAATGTTAAGTCCATCTCAAATTATGTTCCAAGATTCTGCAAGTTTATTTCAAAGAAAAACAGTGATCATGTTCAATATAATTATTTTATGGAAATCAAGATAAAAATTTTGATGCCATGCTGATTTTCCCTGTTTTCTCACCTTCACAAAAAAAAAAAAATCAGGGTTTTTTTAGTGTTTTTGTTTGTTTGCTTTTAAGAATTTAGAAACTTTTCACTATCCTTATTTGTCCTTGAAGGTCAAGCCCCAATTAACTTTGAGTAGCACTCTACATTTTCTGCTATCCACAAAAAATAAGAAAGCAGAAAAATCCATGGCCTGCTACCAGAAACACAGGAAACAATAAATCTCTTTAGATATATATTTACTTTAAATATACATTATATGCATCTATGTATATATGGCTGATATCACAACAGTATCAATAAAGTTCATCTTTGGAACAGCAAAATCCTTGGAAAATAGTGCCAAATTCTGCTTCCTTGGATATGAAGAGTATTGGAGGTTCAGAGTGAGATGAATGGGGCAATTCATACATCTCAGAGGCTTTATTCCGTTTCTCTACTTGCCTCAGGCAAAAGACAGTTCATCGGCTTACAGTGTTTTCATGTGTTTGAGGTTATATTTCTTGAAACCATAGAGGATAGAAATACAATAAAAAATAA